>APFE030790871.1:868-44453 GCA_000404065.3 Pinus taeda
ACCTGCGTATTTATATGCTCTGTATGCTAAAGCTTGGGTGCGTACCCCTGTAAAGGTCAAAAGGCGCAAGTTTCATCTTTAAAAAAGTTACTTGTGGTCACTTCTAGAGCCTTCTAGAAGAGTTTTTGACGTGTATTGAGCGCCTCCAGATGGTTCATGCACCCCTATGATAGAGGAGCTTATCCCATCAAGAAAGGAGCTACCCCATCCAAAAGAGGGAGTATCCCATTGATGTTGGAATTGAATAACCTCCTCTAGAATACTATAAATACGGCATTGGGCCAAACGAGGAAAGGTTGAAAGCTGAACCATTCTATAGGGTAAATGCTGCTGGAATTAGGACTTCCATTTGTTGACTTGTGAGGAGAGATCACTATCCTTCCTTGTTGCCATAGTGGGAGTGGGTGAGCTTGTCAAAGTAGAGGAAATCTCTTGCTGGACCCTGGGAGGAGCTTGCACAACACCAAGGCTCAGGTTGTAATGGTTTCTTTGATTATTTAATACAAATAAGTCCATTCTTCTCAATGATTTGTTAATGAATTATTTCATGTATTCCTTGGTCAATATGATAGATATGCTTTGTTTTATAATGAATATTCAGATGCTATGTAATCGTTTGCTTTGTTAGTGTATGCAGGTTTGAAAGTGAAGGAGGAGCTCATCTGGATCAGTAAGGCTGGACTGCTACAACAAGCGTGGGACCTAAGGTAAGATCGAAAACATTTGAATTCTCATAGAATGATGTGTATCTAGAGAAGGATAGCTCTTGTTTGGTTTGTTTGTCATTAGAGAGTCTTAGACTCCTAGGAAGGTTGGATTTGTCCGCAAATATAACTCATTCCGTGTGACATAACCCTTTGGCTGAAGCCTCTATGGGTCTTTCTCTACTAGTGGTGCGTACTCTCTTGATATTTTATGGGTTTTGGTTTGCTCATTGGCCACCACATAGTAGCACAGGATAGGTGGTGGAAATATTGCATCTAGAAAGATGTTGGATTTGGGTCCAACTCAACTTGAGAGGTGGTTGTACAAGTCTGTGGGTGGTTGGGGACAAGGAGTTGATGGGGGTTGAAATTTTATAGCATTGTTGAGGAACCAACGCCTTGATAGAAAAGGTGACATGTTGATTAAGTATCATAAATTTGGTAGGGTAAGGTGGTTTTGGGGGGAATAATCCCTATCTGTTTAGTATCATATGTTGTTTTTTGTCTAGGATCCATGTGGTGCTACCGCAATGCCTATAATGAGAGCTAGACTGAGAAGAGGGGTGGCCTATAATGAGGAGTGTGCTTGTAGAGTAAATACCCATACACATCAACGTATACAAGGTTCTTATAGCTAGATATAGAGAGAATATTCGAACTCACATGCAAGCGGAAGTTCCTAGGTCTACGACGAAGCATCATCCGACATAACTTCCCTCTAAGACTCTGAAATGGTGGAAAGGACTTTGAAATGGTGGATAGTCGACTTATATTGGTAGATGAAATTCCTGCTAGGAAACACTTTGCTTGATTGGCATGAGCCTTAGATGGATTTGCTCCATTAATTTGACCATATGCATGGAAACTTGAAGAACTATGATGACATATTGGAGAGGATTGAATGTAGAGTGGTGAAGATCGAACAACATCCTGACATCCCATTGGTAGTAGAAATATCTCTGATGGATTAAATATACCTAATCATAGTAGCAAGTGTTAATTTAGATCCCATACTTGACTATGCATATGGATTTGGTATATGATTAATCTCTTGTAGGTTTTCTGAATCAGGGTTAACTAGGACACTATTTAGTCTTAGGTTGTATGTTTGTAAGCTCTATTAGTCTTTAGTTTTCTCTCTTGTCTCTTTAGAGAGTTGATTTTGGGTTATGGTTTGGTCTCCCTAGTGAGAGACTAACTGAATTTTGGTACGTCATAATACAATCTCTTATTTCTGAAGTTAATTGAATTCACTCCACAACAAAAAAAAAAATATAGTGTGTATAGGAATAATAATAACCATCATAACCCTCACAACAAGGGAAAGGGAATGAAAAATCGAATTGGGGTGTTAATTGTAACAAACTCGGGCTAAAAGTTCATGTAATAAAGGTTAATAAAGGAAAAAGAATAAGACCAAGGTCTTGGGACACGTATTCCAAGTTGAATGTTGGGAAAAGCATCCTAGTGGGTGTCACTTTTGGTTATATAGTGGCTAAGGAAATTGGCAAAGAGGTGTTAATTGGAATTTCTTTATGAAAATAAAGGAAAATAGAAAAGCAAAGAGGGAGAGAGAAGAGCAACAACAGGAGAAACAAGAAATCAAGGGAAAGATAAGGAAAGAAAAGGAAAGGAAAGGACAAGGTAGGTTAGATCAAGTAGCTTTAGTAAGAGGATTTGCAGGTAACAATTTTCATGTGTGATTTCCTAGCTAAGGTGTGAATGCATGGTACATGTATTTGTTTTCATTAGCATGGGATTTTCCTAGTTTTGAAAGCAATTTCAACCTTGCCTTTTCCATTTCCTAGATAGCCATGGTGTGATGGGATTCATTTATTTGGTTTAGTTTTGGATTGTCAGAAGGTTTTGGAACTGAGTGAGGTGGTCTCAAGAAAATTCCTAAGGGTTTGGGGTAGATGTGGTTTAATATTATAGAATCCTTCAACAAGTGGGTGGTGACAGGAAAATTCCTCAAGGTAATGGTGAATAAATTATGAGACATCCAAGCTTGTTTGGGTTTTGTGATCTCTTGACCAGTTTTGGCAAGATTGCGATAGCCTACGGGTGGAGGTGGTTTAATCTCTGGGAAGCCCTAGTTGTTTATGCCTTGAGATCCCACATTCATGCTTAGAATATGGTACAGGGGTGATTGACTGAAAGAAAGATTTGGTTCAACACAATTTATGGGCGGGTGGTACATGGAATTTCTTGACTTAGTTGTCTTTTGAATTAGTTAATAAGAGTTATTTTCTTATTGTATTCTATGTTTTTAACTCCCTCCTCCCACATCTACCCAAGCAACTGGCCAGTCAGGGTAAACATGTGACGAGAGAGGCTACTATAAGGGATTAAAATTCATTGGTGACCTTAAGGAAATGGAACTGATGGAACATATCAAACAAACCCATTCATATCAGCAACAACACCCTCATGTGGCATGTCAGCCACTCAGACATCTTGTCCATGAGTCCCACTGATGATTTAAGAATTTTAACCCCTATTCGCTCTCATTCTATAGGCATGAAAGTGTCGAACAACCCAAATTTGATCTCATAGGCCTATGTGCCAACGACCCCAAGATTTGAGCCACTTTTCTAGCCCAAAATCCTAGCCTCTACCCAGAACTTTCTACAACCTTTAGAATTAATCAAATACATGATAACAATGTTGATAAATCAAAAATAAAGCTCAGGACTAGGCTTGAGCATCCCCAACCAGGACCAAAATTTTGTCAAACACTTGGAATCAATGCAACCTATAGGTCTAGGATACAAGACATCACATAAATGACAGAAATAACTTATGAAACATAACCAGAAGGATCACCTCCTTCTCCATTGAACTATTATATCACCAATTAGGTATTTCATCCATCCATTTAACAATTACAAGTAAATGCATGAAATAACCATGACATGAACCAATCATTTAACCATGCTTATAAATAGCATAAAACCATATAAATATCATAGATATGACAACCATTAAATCCACATATAAGCCAGTGAAAAAACAATAGAACTTAGCTTTTATTAATCATAGGAAAAACTAACCAGGTTCGGGACTTCCACATACCACTAGACCGTAGACATGGCTGAACCAAATCTCTCTTTCAACCAGTCACCCTCACGCCATATTCTAAGCATGAATGTGGGATCTCATAGAACAACCAATCCAAGAACAACCAAGGGAATCCAAAGGTTAAACCACCCCCACCCTCACCAAACCATCATCACACCAAAACTGGTGCTCCAATAACAACCGAACCGAAGTTGGAATGCCATCTAAAATCCATCACTATCCTTACGGAATTTTCTGTCTCCTTTACTCTCAGGCTTTACCAAAATTCAATCTAGAATCAATAGGCTCTAAACTGAGACCAGTTACTCAAGATTCACTGCAATCCAAACCCGGATCACTATGCCCTAAATCAAGACTTCTCCCTAAAGTTTTACTATATATCCCAAAAAAGCTTGTTGAGGGATTCATAGACCTTAGGGAATGAAACTTGAGACAACCTCTACCCCGGATTTCAAAATCCATCTAGAAAACCAAAGCTCAAAAACCAAAATAAACATGCAAACACCATGGAATTCGGAAAAAGGGAAGGCTAGGCTAGAAACCACTGTCATAACCCAAAAAAACCATGCCACCAACATCAAGAGAACCATAAACCAACATGCAAAGCCATGCATGTCCAAACCAGCTAGGAAATCACACATGCAAAAGCCTGGTTACAAGCAAGTATTCCTACTGAAGTTGCTTGATCCTTGCTTTCCTTCTTTTCCCTTTGCTTGCTTTTCCTTCCTTGATCCAGAGCTAGAGTGCTCCAAGAAATCACTAAGTGACCAAGAGTGAGAGACAGTGAGAGAGATAGAGAGAGAATAATGAGAGAGCTCCAAAATTGAACTAACAAAAGTTTACACTGACCAAGTTTGACCCAAGAGCCTACACTAACTAAGAGCTTGAAGTTGCTTGATCCTCATAAGCCATTTTATCAATGAGGCCTCCAATTTCTTCATTTTCCATTATTTTCCTTCATTTTCCTCCTCACATGCAACCTATGACCTTTCACTTTACTTTTCTCCAAATTTCTCTTGTTTTCATAAATAAATGAGCCAAAAATGTCTTTTTTTCTTTTAATGCCTTTGCCTTTTCCTTTCCAATTTTCTTAGTCGTAAATACACATCTAGTGATGCCCAATAGGATATATTTTCCCAACATTCAACTTGGAATACATGTCCTTTACCCGTGGTCTTATTTTTGTCTTTATTAACTTTTATTACATGAAATTTTCACTAGGGTTGTTACAATGATCATATATACTTGATATTATGATGATTCAATGGTAATTATGTCATGGTTAATAATCTGTTTATATGTTGGTTATAAGTATGGATATGTAATGTGATCTATCTATGGATTCATTCAAGATTTGATAAGTATTGATGGTTAATGAAAGCATGGGATAAAAAGTGTTATTGCAGATATTATGATAGGGCATTAGACCTTCTTATCGAAATTCCCACTGTAGATCAACATATTATGCAATAGACTAAAGAAAAATACAAGATCTACTTCTACAATAAACTTTGCAGAAGCTTAATCAATTTGAGCATGATCAACGAGAACACATATAACTGAGAATGAAAAATCAATCACACATAACACAGAAGAAATAACTTGCGGAAAGCCTCAGCCTAAAACCCAACTTTGTATTATCATAAAAGTGGAAAATAGTGACAGAATTACACAAAGCCTTAGCTTGGAAGCCAACCAGCTCTCAGTATAATCCCTCTACTGCTCATAGACAGTCAAAGGCCTCTAACAAACCTTCTCCTCTACCCTCCAAGCCTCCTATTTCCTTGCACAATTTTTCTTGGGGTCTAGTGCTTCCACACATGTGAATTCCCACCTCACACTGCTCACTTGGCCCAGTAGTAACCGCGCAATCCTGAAGGAGATAAATCCTTCTGCATGGATGAGTTTCCTTTATAGGAAAAATTCATCCAAATGATAGTACATTGTCCCTCCTCTGATCTCAATTAGACCTCTGTATGAACTGACATGCATGAGTTATTTATGAGAGAATATTCTATTATTTGAAGTGCAGCAGTTACATGCATGCAAGAATTAACTAACTGAACTCACAATTAATTCAATAAACTATTTGAATTAATCTAACTGGAGTTGACTCAATTAACTGAGCCAACTAATTACAACTCATCCTTATCTCTTTAACTAATGGATAAATTCCTCAATCAATATAGAAACTGTTACATGTCCCCACATAGACTTCATGTCTGATTTTCCTTAACTAATTAACTCAAGATGAATTAATTAATTAATTTACAAACAACTGCTAAGATCAAATTCGAATTTTATTTCTCAATTTTAGTTCAGTGACTAACTAAAATTGGAATCTATCTCAAAATACTATTTATAGCAATGTTATTTTTAGCACTTCCAATTTTCAGTCTTTGTTGCTATGTCCAACACTGGTACCCGAACTTCTATTGATAGAAGTGTTATTTTTAGCATTTCTTGTTGCTATTTTCAACACTTCTTGGTGATTCTCAGATAAGTTTTAGACTTATATGATCAGATATGTATTCATGACCTGTAGTTTACATGTTCATTATATGTTTGATGAAATGAATATCATGGTTAGGTCTGGTTAGGTCAAGTTCTTACACAAGTTTTGAATGTTTAGCAACACCCTTATGTTATTTATCATTTTGAGAAGTCTCGAGCAATTCTAGGGGCGGTCTAGAGGTTGGCCTAGAATTGTAGCTCAAATCTCGAGACCACAGGCATTGAACTGAGTAATTTAGGTCACAACTGCATGGAGCACTTTTGGGTGCAGTCGGAGGCCTTCAACTGCATGTAGGCGATGTCAAAGGTGTGGTTGGGAGTCTAGGTCACTGAAACAAAGTTCCAACTCAAGAATTGACTACCTGAGGTGTTCCTCCAGCTCCTTGGTGATATGTAGTCCCTGTAGGATGTGTGGTTGTGGATAATAAGTCTCAGTTGTAGGGCCCACTTCCTTAACTGGAGCTACGTGGTTGGGTCATGTAATAGTGACACTTTGTTTCACATTTACTCAGAGGGGTTGTAAAAGCAGGTAAATATGAGAGGAGGAATTACAGTCATGTTGCTTAAGGATATGATTTTTATTTTCTAGAAGGCCCACGAATCAGAGGATTTGTTCAATAAGTTCTATGTGCTTCTTATTCATTCATGTGTAGACAATAGACATGCATCAAGTACCATTCAAAATAAATTTCTAGTTGGCTAATGCCAATGAACATATAGTGGGAGGACATGATGGAAGGGTGGTCATATATAAAATGAATGTACTTAGACTATTGGATTAGAAAGGAATCAAAGGTCATTGATATGTCATGATATATTTTGACTGATTATTAGCATAACACAATGAGAACTAAAACAAAATGGGGTGGATGACACCAATAGATGTGAGTGCATTAGAAGATAACCACATTAACCATTTGATAATAGTAATGATATTCGGGTAAAAGCATGAAGATGAGTTACACTTTTGGGCCAAATGTGGTGATGAAATTTCAAGTTTTTCCTCTTTTATCGGATTGCAGCCCTCAAAATTCATATAAGCATTGTGAATTTTGATTCGGAGGAAAAAAATAATATGTGAAGAATTGTGTTGTTGTCTTAATGATATTTTTTGAAAAAAAATTGTTCGTATATTCTCTAATTTCCATTAAATGCAATATATTGTACTTGCGTATTTTAGCAAAACTTAAGGAGGTGTGTGTGTTCACTATACTAAACCTAGGCCTAATAATGTATTATTTTATATATTATATATTTATATTATATATATATATATATATTATATTATATATATATATATATATATATATATGAGCATGATTACACGAGGAAAAATAACTAAGTTTTCCGTATTAATTTTTTTTTTTTTAAAGCAAAATTATATTTTTTTATTATTTTTTGAAGTTGGCGAAGTAATATTTCAATTACATTTTGGTGACACGTGTGTTCATGTAAGATTTTTATCAACTCTTTAAATTAATTGAAAAATGAAGAATACCCTTATGTAAGATTTTTTTTCAACTCTTTAAATAAATTGAAAAACGAAGAATACCATTTTGAAGAGGACTCAAGATAGTAGTATTTTTTGAAATTTTTTAGTTGTGTATGTTTTATGTTATTTTATTATTTTTTCATTTAGGCTCTTTGAAAGTGTTCAAAAAATTTTCAAGCATTATGTTTAAAAGTAATTAGATATAAAATACCATATGAATTTCAAAATGTCAAACTCATGTGCCATTGGATAGAGGGTTCCTTCCCGAATCCAACATGATCAACTCTGCTACTTAAGGACAATTTTTTGCTTGGAGTTCGCTAGGGTACAAAATGGTGTTGCATAGAAATATGTAGAAGAGGAGCTAAAACTCTATTTTTTAGGCCCTGAATAGCTAGATCGAGTGCCTATCATAATTATCTTAAAAAAAGGAAAAAATAAAAGAAAAACAAACATACAAATGATAAAATTTATTTATTCCACAAAAATATTTTTTTATAGATATTCAAATATATTTACAACTGTAATTTTCCTTAATTATACATTCAAATTTTATTTTATTTTATTTTAACAAGAAAATAAAGATTATTTATAATTAAATTATAACTTTCTGAATTACAGAAAATTAACTTTGCTTTTCATTTTGAATTTTGGAATGAATTTTCTTTATTCTTTTGATTTTAAATATAATATATTTTTATACTTAATCATTTTAGAAAAAAATTTACTTAGAAATTTTCAATAAAAATAAATCAAATTATAATAAATATATAAAAAAGAACAACAAACTAAACTAAACTAAATTTTATAATATTATTATTTTATAAATAATTTCATACGCACATTTAAATTCAGTTAAATTAGTCAAATAATTTTAAAATTTATGATTTTTTTGTTTTTATTATTTTAAAATATATTTGCAACCTACGTGAGGAGTAAAAATTCTATATATACTTCGCACTTTTAAATTTAGATTACTCAAATTCAAATTAATCAAATAATGTTTTAAAATCTATGATTTCCTTATGTTTTTATTATTTTAAAAATTTATATTGCAAACCTATGTGAGGAGTAAGAAATTCTATATATACTTTACACTTGTGCAAACTGAGCCTTAAAACTCGATCAAGCTCCTAACCTAGGGTTACAAAATAGCTCGATAGAAAGTTAATTTAATGCTCGATCAAGCCATTTGTTAGCGCCAGAGGAGCTCGACTAAGCGAAAAATTCTCGAACGAGCATCATTGTTTCAACAAAACACGCCCTTTTGCCAAAAATTGTAACCCAGCTCCATGGTTTCACCCATTCATCCACTATAGCCTAGATAAATTCTATATCTTCCATGCTTGCAAACATAGATGACCATTAGCCTCTCCCTTTTAGAATAACTCATGAAAAGCTAATAAAAAAATAGTTTATCTATACTTAAATATATAACTAGCAATTTCCCCTAAAGATGCAAAGATACACCGGAGGAATAGAAGATTTGGGAAGATCATCTTGCTAAGAATAGAACCCATTTATGCATGCTCATAACAAACTTTTAGAATTAGAAATCAGCTACATAATTTAAAAAGTCTCTTAATAACAAAAATACTCATAAATTTTTATTTATATGATATGGTCTATTAAATTCCATGCAATTCCCGATTTGAACAAAGCAACTTGCGTTTAAAATTACAACCAACATACAACTTTTTACCTTTTTACTTATTTGAAAATTTTATGAAGTCACATTTATGAATTAATTTGTGCACTATCTAATATAGATAATGTATAAAAGTGAAGTGATATATATAATATATGTGAAAAAAAATAAAAATTATATTAATGTAAAAATAATTTAAAAGAAAAATAAATTTATACAACTAAATTATTAATTTCAAAATTTACATAATATATATGTATCAATTTATTAACAATTATACAAATATAATATATATTTTTTAATATAATTAAACTTCATTCAAGAGAGATCTATATTAGGCCATTTTTCCTGAACTGGGATTATAACTAACATGTAAAAGAAACTCAAGTTTCTTGAGCTATAAACTCCCACTCAACCAATTAGATCAAAGTCTTAACAAAATAACAAAACATGAGATATTACAAAGGACACGCTATATAACAGCCATGCTCTTGACTACCAACTTGTAGATAAATACATATATTTATGCAATTACACTATTATTTCTTTATGATTTAGCACATCTTAATTTAATAAGATAATGTAGTTAATAATAAAAGTTGATATAAAAGCATAAACCATTGATGACATATTTCCTTTAACCACATTCTCATTTAGTGATGTTATGTTACAAAGTTTGGATGTGAAGAATACAAATCCCTCAATTCTAATAATACCTACTTGGTTTCACCAACCTTAATCACATGCCAATATCAATCGCCTAAATCTTTCAAGGAGATTTCTCAAAAAAACCTTGCAATGCATCCTTTATATTTCGTGGGAAATGCATGAGTTAGGACGAGTAACTCATTAGATTCTTGATTGTTCTTAATGGAAATAATCAGCACTAGAAACAGATTTTGAATTGTAAAACAAATACAGAGTTTTTGAATATCACACTACGAGGAACGCAGACCCCACCAAAAAAAAATTGCATTCGATCTTTATATTATTTTCAAGAGTGTTGTTGAATTCTCAATGCTGATAGTAACGGTTTCATGGGGTCAAGGTTCGACTGTCTGGTTTTTCTGTTTTTCCAGCAGCCACCGTTGATGGGGACGCTTCTTAGGATTCTCCTTGGTCCAATAGCAATGATAGGCCTTGCAGAAATGGCAGTGCTAGAAGAGATCCTACTTCTCAAATTCATTGACGGATTATGGCTAGCACGTAGCATGCCTCCTTACTATTTGGTCAAATCAACCAGGAAAACAACGACAGGAAAACAAAAACGTGGAAAACAACGACAATTGTTTACTTGAACGAACAGTGGAAAACAAAAACGTAGAAGAATGTTGATAGTGAGATATTTCAAAATGGAACGCTTTCGGTGTAAACATATAAGATGATTGTCTCTAAGGATTGTAATAATGATCATCTCATTCGAAAAAAGATGTAAATTTAGAAAAAACTAAATATAATCATATATCATCCTCAATTGAATCACAATATTTAAACACTTCTAACATTCATTCACATTCAATTTAAAAAATGGCCCAAATGAATTTCTTAAACATACATATCTCTAAGACAACATAAAAGGTTGCCTCTCCCATACTTCAATGAAAAAATCTCTCTATTTTTAACCGTCCATAATTATTCTGTTGTTCAATCCGCACATCAGATTTTAATCAAAGCTCAAGAATTTACCTCTGGTATAGGCTAACATACAATATATATATAATTTGAAAACACTTCATAAGAATTAGATTTGATATTCTTACTACTATTCCCATAATTTCACGAAAATAATCTCTATAATTTCACATTTCACATTCCATTGTGGTGTTCAATGACTACCATCTCTCTCTTAAGATCTTCGTCAATGAACCTATAAAATTTTAACCTTCAAGATTGAAGGTAAGAATAACGTATGGTAGGTCAAGTCTTTCATAAATATGCATTTGCATGGTGTGAGTAACCCATCCCTTGACTCTGGCATAATATCAATCATATCACCAGTTATATACAAAGATAACATTGCTAGAATGGAAACATACATAGAAGGAATAGTACAAGCCTCAAACATGGTTTGATTCATCATGCGACTATTCAATACATAAAATGAAAAGTAAGTGTCGCAAACATATTCTAAGTCAATATTCCTATTATTTCCCTAGGATTAAGAGGAGATTTAATAAGATGTTCATGATGCTCTTTTGAAGAGACCCTAGTGTAGAATGCATGATGCCAAACCTCCTCTATTGCATCCCAATTCCTAATAATACTAGGCTTGAATATATTTCTATTATTTATTAATGGAACCAATGAACATGTTTACAATGTTTTGATTAGTATAATTCTTCATTTACATATTTGAATCATAAAATGTGTCACATAGGTGGTTTAACTAAGAATTACAATTTTATACAACAAGCCAAAACTACTTATTCGAGTTGTTTCTCTTACTTTTACCCATACCCATATCAACAAGGGAAAATGTTTCCTTAGGGGCTTTCTCATAATGATGACTTTCAACCATGTTAATCATTTTCATTTCATTTTGGGAGAGTTGGTTTAGCCTTGTGTTGCTATACAATAATTCTCAAGCTCAACCACCATGTGAGATAAGAGGGACACAAAGTTGGCCTTTCTAAACCCATACAACTTTGTGGGTACTACCACTTTTCATTATGATAAGATCATTTTTACCTTCATCTTGTGAGCCTTAGCATCAACATCCTTATAGGAAATGAATATCCAATACTTTTGAGGTTAACACAAACATATCTCTCACACAATGTTTTGTTTTGGCAGGAAAACCCCTTCGCAAGTATTGGATATTTTTCAATCTTCATGCACCATTGTTGTTAACATGTCGTTGATTTTGTTGCGCGAGACTACCAATAAAGTGATTACATTTTCTATACTGCTCCAAATATTATATCTCTTAATATTAAATCTTACCCACCCCCTCATATAGTGAGTTTTTTTACACTTTCTTCTATGACATGTTAATGTTGTACTCAGAAAGGTGACAAGTATATTTTAGAGAAGCCATTTTATAGTTCAAGCAAAATATGAAATATACCACTCAATGAATGCCGCTCACTCAAAAAGGGGAATGGGATTGGGGGATTGAGGTTGTAATTGGTTATATATTCCATAAGGAATGAACCATTGGACATCATGCAATCATGTTATGCTTAGGGCTTCCTACATTGAATTTACACATTTCCATTCTTTTGCCCCCTTTTGTAACACCCTCCTCCCACATCTACCCAAGCAACCGACCAACCAGGGTGAACATATAATGAAAATTTAATATGATATGATTCGACCTCCAAAGTCACGTTAAGGAAGTGGAACCGACGGAAACACACCATACAGACCTTCAACATCAACAATAGGACCCCTAGGAACCATCCCAACCTTTCTTTTAACCAACCCCTGAGTCCCAGTGAGGTTTTAGACCACTTGACCTCTGGACGCTTCCATTCTATGGGCATGCTAGCGTTTAGAGATCTCTTGATGCTTCCACGAACCTAGATGTCTGCATCTAGGGACTATTTCTAGCAGACCTATGCCAGAGTCCGAGGAATTTAAGGCACTTTTCAAGCCTAGAATTCCAACCACTGCCTAAAACTTGTTGTAACTTCCGAAATCCATTAAACACATGATGAAAAGACTAATAAACCAAAAAGTAACTCCAAGCTTAGGCCTGACCATCCACAACGGGGAATGGTATTTTGTCAAACACTTGGCATCAATGCAATCTACAGGTGTAAACAATAGATCTAAGCATAGGGGTTTCATAATTATCTAAGATTAGCTATGAAGAATTTTTTCCTTATCACATTAGCTGCAGTTTCATCCATTAGGCCATAGAAACATTGCTCATTCATATACAAGTAAAACCATAATGGGAGCCATACATCGCCATTGTCATAATACACATTCATAACCAACATAATAACAACAAAAATACCAAGGAAACAATAGCCATATAATCCAAATATAAACTGATATAATAATCATGAGATAACAAGGAGAAATAACCTCATATTAATGATGCAAAATCCAACCCGGTATGGGACTACCATGTTCCACCTGACCGTAGAATGGCTCATCCAAATATCTCTTCAGCCATTCACCCTCGTTCGATATTCCAATCATGAATGTGGGATCTCATAGAACACATCAATCCAAAACCATCTAGGTCTTCTAGAGGCCATCTAGCTCAACCCATCAAACAATGATTCCACCTCACAATTGGACATCACAAAACCATCATCATATTGAGCTCTATCCAAGCCTTCCAGTGCTTTTAGACAGTTTTTCCAACCAATGCTTCCAGGACTAGTAACTCAACCCACAACTTTTACTAGGATTCAAAAGCGTTTTTTCGACTAGGGCTTCCAAGACTAGTAAAACCCACCAAGGGCTTCCAGAGAATTTGTCCAACCAAGGTTTCCACAACTAGTAACTCAACCCAAGATGTTACATGGTTTCTAGAGCATTTTTCTAACCAAGGCTTCCAGGACTAATAATTCAACCCAAGCTAAGGAAACATGAGAACCTACCAAAACGAAACAATGAAATAAAAACACAATCTCCATGACTATCTAGGAAATGACAAGGCTAGGCAATCCATTGTCAATCTCGACCATCCTTCATGCCAATAACAAATCACAACCAACAAACCACATGCATATGCCACGCATGCGAAAACTAGTGAGGAAAACATACATGCAATTTGGTACTTGCAAGAAAAACCCATTGTAGCTACTGGTCCCGATGTCCTCTTGCACTTTCCTGCTCTGCCTTTGCCTTCTTGCTCCAAAAATCCAAGTATTCCACGCTCTCCAAGAGTGCTCGAAGAAAAATCCAAGTGTCCAAGAGTATGAGAGAAAGAGAGAATAAAAAGAGAACTCCAGAACTGAAATGACATAAACTTACATTGACCAAGCCTAACCATTGATCATCAGAAGCCTTTTTATGAATGAGGCCTCTATTTTCTTCATTTTCCATTATTTTCCTTCATTTTCCTCCTCACATGCAACTTGTGACCTTTCACCTCCCTTTTCCCCTAAATTTCCTTTATTTTCATAAATAATTGTGCCAAAAATGCCATTTTTCCTTTCCAAAGCCTTACCCATTGCCTTTGCCAATTTCCTTAGCCATTAACAACTAAATCAACACACACACTAGGATTTCATTCCCAACATTCAAATTGGAATAAGTGTCCCATCAACAATGGTTATTATTTTTTCCTTTATTAACTTTTATTACATGGAACTTTCACCAAGGTTGTTACAGAACCCTCCACCTTGGGGGAACACCCTCCTCGGTGTTCAATGACACCTATAACCAACAATACCATTGAAACAAAACATACTTTCCATGGAGCTTTATAACATAGCTCTTTGCAATATTTACAATGACCATCTGCTAAAACATGACAAACATACCATTTACTGGAGCTTTATAACACATCTCATTACGGTATTTACAATCCACATATACTTATACACATTTTCTTCAACCAACAAAAAAACATATTGCCTGTGGAACTTTATAAATATAGCTCAATACAGTAATTACAATAATACACGCATATACACATATGCACATTTTCTCAACCAACAAATTAAATGATATGATGCCTGCATCTCCAACAAGGGAATCCAAAAGCTCACACCTCCACCCTCAAGGTAATACCAAGATTCACCTCCTTCCCAGGAAGTCTAGAATCCACTGTCAAATTCAAAACTACATCCAATGTCTAGCGCTACAATCCTGCGCCACTTGTCTTCTCAGAGAATAGTTACCGACTCATTGTTCTAGGGCGAACTCCTAATGTGCATTGATCCCATTTGGAAATGCCAATGACCAAAATAAATATATCCCCGAACTTCTCTGTTTTGCTACACAGTCCCTTGGAAAATCTGGTCACCCCCTTCTGTGCAGTCACACACCTTACAAGTTTTGTTGGCACCCGCATTCCAGGTAGTCCATCCCTCAGCAAGGCTTCCTCACATTGGAAGACACAAAAACCAAGGCATATCCTTGCCCCAAACCATCACAGTGGTCATAGCATGCTCATGGAAATCAATGGACACTATTGGGTACCATTGTCCCACAATGGCCCTGCTCCTGAATGCTTTACCAACATACTGATGCATGTTCCAATTTCTTTCATTGTTGTTAATTCTTGAAGTCTATTTTGACCATCCAACAGGGCATTTACATGCTTCCTATACCGAGAACATAACTTCCATTAAATTTAAAATAAATTGAAATAACTTCAAATCATACCTCATTAGTGGCCCGTCAACAAGGTACACTTGAATTTTTTTTGCTTCCTGTCACAACAAGTCAAACTAGCATCTTTGACCAAATCATCATGTATAAACATATCACATCAATTTAGCTCAAAACATAACCATCATAGATCAAAATCATACATCGCATGTAACTGCGATAAACCAGAATCATAGATCACATGTAATCATCATAGGATAGAATCATAAATCTCATGCATAATAAAATTGAAATAAAATATTGATATTTATCCTTTAATCAATCCTTAGCTTCTACATTTGTCCTTATTCTGTATGCACTTTGGATTAGTTTCCACACCTGACAAACACCCAGTGATTTCTCCTCAACCATGTGCACATATGCATAGTGTGCATCACACACATACAGCCACACACAACATACAATACCTTGCAATGCATGCACCTACACCTAACATACAACACATACACCTACATCCAGTGTACAACACAACACAATACATGTGCCTACACCCAGTTTACAGCACCACATAATACATTTACTATATAGAGTACAACACAATGTGTACACATGTCACGATAACACAACTACACCATGGACATACATAGTAACGCATGTACACGACACAACATGTATGACATGCACATAATACCACATTTAGATCAGTACCATATGTACAACATGTACACAATACCCTTGCACAATATGTACACAACATCACATGTACATGGAACCACTTGCATAATGTGTACATAATGCCACATGTACATCATACCACCTGTACAACTTGTACACAATACCACATGTACACAACATCACATGCACATAGCACCACATGTACACGACACCACATGCTCACATCACCACTTGTACAATCATGCACACAATGCCACTTGTACAATCATGCACACCACACCATATGTACAACATGTACACAAAACCATATGTACATAGCACTGCATATACAACATGTACATAACACCCTATGTACACAACATTGCTTATCCAACATGTACATAGCACCATCTATGTGCAGCACTACATATGCAATATTCACACAATACTATATGTACCACCCTGTACATAACATTGCATAAACAACATGTACACATGTTATATATGCACAACATCACATGTGAACAACATCACAAATGCAACATGTACAACATATACAACATATGCACAACAATTGTACCACACATCCAAAACCACATTGTCTCTACAAAGCAACCTTTCTTCCAATGTCTCTCTGTAATCCATGCTTATCCTAACATGCCTGCAAAGCACATTTTTTCATTCCTCTGATGTATCCTTCAACATTACATGTCATAACATAAACATAGGCATAATACAAGCATAAAATATCAATTCATATCCACGTGATACTTACTTTGTATATTTGTCATGCCTACTCTTCCCACTTGATTCTCGTAACACCAGGAACCTCATCATGTCATTCACCTGCATAAGCAATCATTCTTCCACAAGAATGATACCTGACAACTCCATTGGGCAGTGACATAGATAGATGGATACATATACATAAACATTAACATAAAGCAATAATGATCCATGATGACCTTGTTAGACATGACATACATACATACATACATACATGTATGCATATATAAACATCAGCATAACCATGATCACAACATAATTACCAGATAACATAAGGTCAAGGTTAAGAGAACTGCCTTTATCCATGCACATCATGCACAACATTGAGAACAACCATTCCCAACATAGCCAAGGAATCTTACATATCAAGTCCTTTTACTTTACCCTTTCTGGTTACCTTTCTTGTGTCTGTATTGCCACCATCCATTTACCACAATGGACCTAACCAATCCAACCAATTATGATATTCTTACCTTCAATTTCTCTTACGCATTCACCATGCTTCGTCTAGCTCTCACATTACTTGTCGGGCTTCATTTAGCTTCTCCCGAGGTCCATTAAATTTCCCCTTTTCCCAAACAATTCCCAAGAATCTCAAAACAATAAAGGAAAGATAGAGAAGAAAACAAGAAGATAATCACGGAAAACCAACAACAATACGACACCACAAACAAAGTGGCATGGCTATGACTAAGACTCAAATAAAACCGCAATCAAGCACAACAAATCACCAAAAGACCAAAAGCAAAAGATTGAAAATAGATGTCATGACTCAATCCCCATGGTTCCTAGTGATTCCACGGGAAATTTCAACCTGAGCCTTCTTCAATATTTCATGGCATCCTCTTTTCCATGCAATCCCTTGTATCATACTAACATCAACACATAAATTTTAGTGTATAAATAAATATAACAATATACCAGTTAGATTACCTTGTCATGCCAAGAACCTTTCCTTGTAGTTGAACACATTTGTACCATGTCTCAAGGGACTTTGATTCCCTTGATAGATCCACCTGTAACTAGAGACTAGTTAATATACTTGTCAAATACATGTTCATGAATATAGCACATTACCCACATAATTACAGACAAAATCATGGTTAAGAAGACTTTTGGTATGCAAAGCACTCATTTGTTTAGAATTAGGATTTCCAAACATAGCCAAAGGAATTCTTGCCCAATTCATTTCTTTTACTTTTTTACTTTATTGCAATTGGGTCTTGGTATGCACTATCACATCACCCAATTATTAGTTATATAAACACATCAACTATTACCTTGTCAAGCTAATACCAAACATGTTTCCATGCAACTTCTCACACATGTCAATCACATGTTCCAAATATAAAGAAAAACATATCTATCAATTTGAAAACCTTTACCAAATCTAACAACCATGCCATAATTCATAGTCAACTCATAGTCATTAGAAATAATGCTACAACTATCATCTATTATACTCAAGTTCATTTTAATTGTCTCAACACATATGTGTTAGTATAACCATCTTAAAACAAGATCATTTCAACAAGAAATCCTATAGACACATACTCATATCATCCAAGTAATCAAACATTCAGGAAATAGATAGAAGACATAATAGACACCAAACACTCAAACACCAAATAAAAAACATAATCAAACATTCATGCACAAAATAGACGACATGAGCAAGCTCATACCTTATTGTATCTCAAGGGAGGCTATCTTTTCTGCACAAACAATCCAGATTAGCATGAATCAACTCAAACATAAATAATGTCATGATATCCATAATAGTGACTGGCTAACATGTTCACATAATAAACTCATAAACAATTATCATTCATACATAATAATCACATCTGTACAGTCAGTCTAGATTAGTATGACATAATATCACATCATGTTAACTCATACCTGAATGTCATAACCCTAACCATTTTCATAGGCCAATCCAACTTAGTATGATACATATAACAACAAGATCTTAAGGTAATAACCCTAATCATTAAGTTATCTAAGCTAAAACAACAATAGCAATGCATAACACCATAGGTTACTATCATTCATGACTATCTGACACGTGCATATAACTACACTAATCAACTAGCATCTATCGTGTATGTAACCATAAAATCAAAGGAATGAAAGGCATACACATAACCATAATGCATATAACAATCCTTAACCTAGATACTTGCATGCCCAACATACAAACTTGTATGACAAAATTCTCTTGCCTCGAGGTCCAATGTTGCAACTTCACTTTAACGGTCTACATCTCCTACTCTATCTCAGCCAACACATTAGCATCATAACATACCAATATCATCATGATGACCTAATTTCATGCAATGACCTCACAATGCATGTTTGACCCATTATACATGCATAACTATAACCATGACAATGCATGCCTATAGACACCGACATGAATGAAAATGCATACACAACCATACATTCAGGGCGACACATCCCACAACAACACCATCAACCTGTGTATGGTGACATCACTACAACCATTATCAACACCATGCAACAAGAACATGGACTACAAGCACAAGAAACACATATGCAACCAACATGAATGCATGACCAATAGACAACCCACCCAGTCTGAGAGGTGAACCATGCTTTGATACCACTCTGTAACACCCTCCTCTTGCATCTACCCTAGAAACTGGCCAACTAGGGTAAACATGTGACAAGAAGTTACTATGATATGATTAGACCTACTAAGTCATTTTAAGGAAGTGGAACCGACGAATAAACACCATATATACCTTCAACATCAGTAATAGGATCCCTAGGAACCATCCCAACCTTTATGCTAACCAACCCTTGGGTCCCACTGACGTTTTAGACCTCTTCACCTATGTATGCTCCCATTCTATGGGCATGCCAACATCTAGAGAGCTCTGAATGCTCTCACAAGCCTACATGCCTGCATGCGGGGACTATTTCCAGTAGACCTGTGCCAGAGTCTAGGGAATTTAAGGCACTTTTCAAGCCTAGAATTCAGCCATTGCCCATAACTTGTTTGTAACACCCTCCTCCCACATATACCCAAGCAACCATGCCAACCAGGGTAAACATGAGGTGAGAAGATACTACGATCATATTCGACCTCCTATGTGACCTTAAGGAGGTGTAATCGATGGAACATCACATACAATCATCTAACATCAACAACATAACTCTTAGTAGACATGTCAGCCACTCAGACAGCCTGTCCCTAGGTACCACTATTGTTCTATATCTCTTAGGCCATAGTCACTCTCATGTTATGGGCAAGGGGGTGACAGGAAACCTAGGTCTTTCTCATAGGCTTTCCTGCCAGTGAACAGAGACCAAAATTATTAGTTATGTGCCAACAACCCTCGGATTAAAGCCACTTTTTTAGGCCTGGAGCCTAGGCCACTATCGAGAATGGAGTGATAGCTTGAAATCAGTAGAAGTACAGGGAAAAAATGATGCAAAAGCAATAAGTCGAACAAGACCTTTATCAGACCCCTACTAGCCATGCTAGGCATTTCGTCAAACATATCATCAACATGTAACCTATAGGTGTAAACAACATAATTAAGTGTACGAATCTCATACTTATCTGAGAATCGCTATGAACCATTATTCCCTTATGTAATTTGTTGCATTATCATCTATTAGGCCATAGATACACTATTCATTCATTTACCAGTAAAAACATGTTGAGACCCATAGATATCTGTTTTCATAAAATATACATATATCCAACATAATAGGAACATAATTACCATAAACATATTAGGCTTCAAAATCCGCATATGCATTAGCACATGGAAATCAAGGGAGTGAATTTCTCATTAATGAATGTAATAAACCAACTGGAGATGGGACTACCACGTTCCACCCGACCATAGAATGGCTGAACCGAATCTCTCTTCAACCGTTCACCCTTGTTCCATATTCCAAGCATGAATGCGAGACTCAAACCAAAAGAACCAACCAGGGAATACCGAGTCTAAAGCACGTCACCCTCATCAACATAAACCAGTATTTACTGTAATCCATCCTGGATCACTAGGCCAACAAAATGAACACATCATAATAGGCTTTACTGTGATCTCTACGCAATCACTAGGCCAAACAAGCATGGATGCCACCAGGTTTCTCCACGTATACCATGAGGAATTTTCCTCTGTCCTAGTCTCTTAGGCTTTACCACAATCCAAACCTAGATCAGTAGACCCTAATCTGAGACCCACTCTATAGGCTTTACCACATATCCCAAACCAAGGATTACTAGGCCCAACAGAGAGAAAACCACCTCTTGGCTTTACTGTATATCCTACCATTCACCAACAAGGATTTCTAGGCCCACCAAGGCAACACAATCCTAGATTTACCGAAACCCACAATCTAGCTCAGGGGTCACTAGGCCAGTGGCTTCACCGTGATCCACAATCTAGTTTAGGGACCACTAGGCCATATGCTCTCTCATTCGGAGATCCACCTCACTCAGATTCAAATCCATCTGGCAATCCAGTTCAACCAAAACATGAGAACCCCATCACACCATGGTTATCCGGAAATGGGAAGGCTAGGATGAAAACACTGTTACACTTGGAAAAACTCATGCCATGATAGAAAAGAACCACATGCAATACCATGCATGCGAAATCTAGCAAGGAAAATACACATGCAAGTCGATACCTGTAATGAAACCAGTTGTAACTGCTTGATCTTGGCTTTCCTTGCTTGATCTTTGCTTCTTCTTGCCTTCTTTGTCTTTCTTGCTCCAATTCCAAAATGCTCCAAGAGAACTCTAAGTGTCCAAGAGTATGAGAGAGAGAGAGAATAATGAGAGAGATCCAAAACTCAACTAGCAAAAGGTTACACTAACCAAGCTTTCCTATTGAAGCCTTTTTATCAACAAGGCCTTTATTTTCTTCATTTTCCATTACTTTCCTTCAATTTACTCCTCACATGCAACTTGTGACCTTTCGCCTTCCCTTTCTCCTAATTTCCTTTATTATCATAAATAATTGTGCCAAAATTCCATTTTGCTTTTCCAAAGCCTTAACCATTGCACTTTCCAATTTCATTAGCCATAAACAACCAAATGAACACCCACTAAGATGTTTTTCCCAACATTCAACTTGGAGTACGTGTCCCATCAACCGTGGTATTTACATATTTTTACAAGGATTTTTACCAGGGTTGTTACAAACCCCCCCCCCCTTGGGGGAACACCATCCTCGATGTTCAATGACACCTATAACCAGAAAGACCGTTGAAAACAAAAACTTACTACCCATGAAACTCTATAACATAGCTCGTTGCAGTATTTACAATTACCATTTTATAAAACATAACAACATGACTGGATAAAAACCATACTGCATACTAGAGCTTTATAATAGAGCTCATTACGATATTTACAATGATATACACATATACACATTTGCTCAAATAGCAAATAAAATGGATACGATGTTTGCATCCACAACAAGGGAATCTATAGGCTCACAACTCCACCCTCAAGGTAATACCAGGAGTCACCTCCTTCCTAGGAAGTCCACAATCCACTTCCACAGTCAAAGTTGCATCCAATGTCCAACGCTAAAATCCCACACTACTTGTCCTCTTAGTGAATAGTTATCGGCTCATTTTTCCAGGGTGCACTCCCAATGTGCAACTGATTCCATCTAGCAATTCTAATGACCAAAACAAATCCATCCCTAACCTTACCTTCTCTGCTACATAGTCCTTCAAGAAATCTGGTCAACCCCTTCTGTGCAATCACTCACCTTCCAAGTTCCCTGACATCCCCTATCCTGGGCGATCCATACCTTGGCAAGGCTTCCTCACATTTGAAGATAAAAAAATTAAGGCATATACCTACCTCAAAACTGTCATACTAGTCATAGCATGCTCATGGAAATCATTGGACACTATTGGGTACAAGTGTCCCACAATGGCCCTGCTCCTAAAGTACTCTACAAGCATACTATTACATGTTCCAATTTCTTTCACTGTTGCTACCCGTTCTTGTAGTCAATTTCAACCACCCAACTGGGCATGTTCATGCATTCATGTTCCAAGCACATAACTTCCATTAGATTAAAATAAAATGGAAATAACCTCAAATCATACCTCATTTGTAGTTGGTCAATAAGGTACACTTGCAATCTTGTTTACTTCCTGTCACAACAAGTCAAAATAATTGTTTTATCAAATCATCATGCATAACATATCACACCAGGTTAGATCAAAACACAACCATCATAGATCAAAATCATAAATCACATGTAACCATCATAAACCAGAATCATAGATCACATGTAATCATCATATACCATAATCATAAATCACATGCATAATAAAGCTAAATTGTAACAACCCTGGTGAAAATTCCATGTAATAAATGTTAAAAACAATAACCATGGACGAATGGGACACTTATTCCAAGCTGAATGTTCGGAAATACATCCTAAGGGATGTTCATTTGGTTGTTTATGGCTAAGGAAATTTCCCAAGGCAATGGCTAAGGCATTAAAAGACATTTTGGCACATTTATTTATGAAAATAATAGAAATTAGGAGAAAAATGAGGTGAAAGGTCACAGGTTGCATGTGAGGAATAAAATGAATAAAATAGAGGCCTCATTCATAAAAAGGCTTCTAAGGATCAGTTGGTAACCTTTTTGTTAGTTCAGTGCGAGAGCTCTCTCTCATTATTCTCTCTCATACTCTTGGATACTTAGAGTTTTCTTGGAGCACTTTTGGAGGGTGTGGCATACTTGTATTTTTGGAGAAAGAAAGCAAAGGAAGAGTAGGAAACCACAAGAAGGAATCTACATCAACAACTACATCAGATTTTATTGCACGTACCGAGTTGCATGTATGATTTCTTCACTAGTTTTGGCATGCATGGCATATGCATGTGGTTTCTTGGTTGTAATTTGTCATTGGCATGGAGGTTGCTTAGATTGCCATTTCCTGGATAGCCATGGTGATTGTGGGTTTACTTTCATGATTTGTTTTTGGTTGGTTCTCATGATTCCTTAGCTTGGGTTGAGTTATTAGTTCCTGGAAGCCCTAGTTGGACAAATTCTCTGGAAGCCCTATAACAGCTTGTGTTGAGTTACTAGTCCTGGAACCCTTGGTTGGAAAAACGCTCTAGAAGCCCTTGGTGGGTTGAGTTAATAGTCCTATAAGCCTTTGTTGGACAAACGTTTTGGAAGCCCAGCGACAGCTATGGGTTGATTTACTAGTCCTGGAAGCCTTGGTTGGAACAAACGCTTTGGAATCCCTGGAAGGCTTCGATGGAGACCAATATAATGATGGTTTTGTGATGTCTAACCTTGAGGTGGAATGATTATTTGATGGGTTGAGGTGGATGGCCTCTAGAAGCCCTGAATGAGTTTTGATTGATGCGTTCTATGAGATCCCACATTCATGCTTGGAATATGGTGTTAGAGCCTAGATTGACCTTAGGCTGAAGGGAGGCAATTCTAGGGTAACCACAAACCAAGCTTAACCTGGTAGCTAGCCCTACCAGGTCGGGAGAGGGCTCCCTCCTTATGAATCTCAGTCAGGATGACTGGATCATGAACAAAATTTTATGCTAGGTATAGTAGCTCAAGTGTTTTGATTGATTTTGTTGGTTTTTTGCTAGATCAAATGGAGCTAGGAAATTTGGGTCTCGGAAATTAGGTCAGAATGCAGGGTGTTCTATGGGGCAAGGTAGGTATAGATTTTACACTTGAAATTGAGTGAGGTGAGATGTATAATACTGGTGAGGATATGAGGAGGGCATGTAATGATCATGTATCCTTCTCAAACAACAAAAAACATACAATACTGAATGGTTTCCCAAGGTAGAGCACTGAAAACAATGAATTCTACTATCTATCTTGATATCATGCAGTTAGAAGCTGTGAAATAGATTATGGAATATATAAAACATGTAAACAACTGATAACAAAATAAGAAACTATGCAAAAGTACCATACCACAAGTATCCCATAAAATAGCTGCAACTCCTATTAATTTCCTTGCCAAACTGCTTAAAATGATGTACAATATAGTTTAGAGCATCCAAGTGAATCAAACCCTTGCAAATGAGAAAGAAAATACATAATATAGACATCAAAAAACTCATCCTGACCTTCAGGGGTTGAATCCATAAGAAGAGGGGTTGTTTCAACCATTTCCCAACAAAGAACTGGAATATAGGCAGTTAAAGAACTTGCCTCTAAAAGAGTGGAAACAGATTCATTTGCCTCAAAACCACCACTAACTAATGAATCTACCATGTAACATTATTTTACCATTACAATTACATACCATGTCATCAATTACATCAGTAAAAACAACCATTAGGAGAGAGAAGTCAATTTCCAGTCAAAACAAGCGAAATTTTGATTTTCTGAGCAAAATGGTCAAAAGCGCAATGCCACTTTCAGCACACTTTTGGAGGCCTTCCTCTTAGCCAAATTGAGCTCATGATAGCTCATTGGAGAGGTCTTCAAGTCTAGTTTCTGAAACACCTAGAATTTTTGAATTTTGAGGTCATTTTCCCCCTAAAAAACTTGAATCTCCCAAGACTGCTTCTGTGTGTCCAAAAAGAGGCAGAGAGGTCATTTTTTGGTAGTTTTTGGACCTTTTGGTGACCCAGATTTTCTCCAAAATTCCTGAAAATTTCCAGGGTACATGTTCTCATCCTCCTGAATCCAAATATGCAAACCTTTTCTCCTTCTGATGCCCCAGGAAAAAGCGCAGTGTCGGTGGTGTTGTGCTTCTCGGCAAAATTTCTATGTTTAAAATTACAAAATTGCAAAAATACAAAAACTTTCCAAAATTTTCCCAAATTTGGCATGGGACACCACCATCAGCTCCTTTGATGAGCTAGGGATGCTTCAGCCAATATTTCCAACCTATCTTGCTCTTTCTTGCCCTCTAAGGCTCTCCTCAACCTAACTTTTAGCTTCCTAATCCTCATATTGTAGATTTTGTTGTGGGTCATGTAATGGTAGGCCATGTGTCAGAGCATTTTATTATCCTAGTTAGCCTTATCAATTAGTCTTTCAAGATGTATGTTGACCCTCTCAAGCCATTTTTCCCTGTCATTTTCAATCTCTTGCTCAATAGGAGTAAATTTAACATGAGCCTTTTTAGCCATTTGCGTGTCTGCTTTGATCATTTGCAGCTCCATGAACACTTTCTTGTCACTCAATTGTTTGTTTTCCCATTCTAAATATTTGATGATGAACTTGGCTCTCTCTAAGTTGTTCGCCAAAGCTTGTATTTGAGCTTCCCTTTCTTGAATGATGATATCCTTGACAGTTTCTTCATCTCGAGCTTCCAAGTCAATAATGCCAACTCCATGATGAGTAAATTGTTGTTGCGGCTCCTCATGCTCAATTAGATCAAAATCTCTTTCCTCCTCATCACCAAGATATTCCTCCTGCACTTTTTCCTTTCCTTTGCTCAACTGCTCAACATGTACCTATTTTGTCGATGACGAAGGCAAAGCCCCTTCCACACCTTGTGGAGATAACATTTGCCTATGGACTGATGACGAAGGTAAGGCACCTTACACACCTTGTGGAGCAAATACTTGCCTAGCAGCTACAAAAAGTCTCCTTGTGCCTCTCTATTGTGTTAAGTACATTGGCACCTCAATAGTTTTGGTTTCCTTGACCTCTTCCCTTATTTCTCCATGGCTAGAAGGCCCACCTTCTTCTTGATGCATTGGTGAAGGGATCTGTGGACCTTTGAAAATCTCATGAGCAATGAAAGTCTCCCAAGGAATTTTAAGAAGATTGAGATGGTGAAGAACAATGATTCTGATCAAAGAGTGATGATAGATGTTGTTCAACTACTGAGGGTATGGTTTCTTCCGCAAAATGTAAGCTATCTTATCAATATTTCTAAACATGAAATATGGGAGATTCATCATTCTTACCCTGGCGAAGTGCATGAGGAGTCAGATATGGTAAGCATACAACCGGGAGAATCTACCTTCACAAGTGAAATACTTGATGATAACCTTCATCAAAGGAACATACCTATTCTCCAAAAATTTAAAGGGGAAAAGCCTTTTCACCTGGTTTATGTATTGAGGCTTGATGTAAGGTTCATAGTAATCCTCATTAAGGTCACGACCCTTGTACCATTTTTCACCAACATTAGGGATCCTAGTGGCTTCTGAAATGACAGTTGGCGATATTGTGAAGGTTACTCCGGAAAGTGTCACCTCATTGTTATGTAAATGAGTCACAAAAAGTCTAGCCAACTCATGGTGAAACTGAACTCTTTCCACTAGTTCACAAAATTCAAAACATGCTTGGTGTCTGAAACAAGAAACTGCCAGTGGGAAATCCTATAATTCTCTCAAACTGGTGGGCTCCTCTCTGATGATTTTTCCTCCTTTATGGGGCTTCCTCTATTGCCCGTGCCTCTCTATAGAACTGCCACTAAATGTTTCCTCCTCATATTCTTGATCACTGTCTTTGTCCATGTTTCCCTTAGTTTGCACAGTGGTAATGTATGGATGGTGGTATCGGTAATGACTTGGAGGAATGGGTGCAAATGAAAGTGTGGGCAAAATGTATGAGGGAGGGGGTTTGGGGAGTGATAAGTGAGTGATAGAGTGTGATAGCAGTGATGGAATAAGGGTTCAAGTTTATGCAATGAATGGTAGGCAAACTAGGGTTTTACCATAGAGATTAGGGTTTTAATTTTGAGGATGAAAAACCAAGAAATTCTTCACATGTGCACACTAAGCAACAATTGGAGTGACGATACTTACTTTCTAAGAAAAAATATGGAGGAAAATCGATGAAATTTGGATGTTTGGAGCACTTTTGGGCTTTTCTGGTCAAAGTGCAGCGCCAACTATAGGAGCACAGTGCTAGTCCAGGAGCGCAACGCCAGTGTTAATTTACATTGTGTGAAAATGCCAGAAGCGCAGCGCCACTTCAAGAGACCTTTTGACTGCCTTCCCGATGTCCAAATTGGGAATGTGATAGCTTGTTGGAAATATTGTCGATTCTAAATTATAGAACATCTTGAATTTTTCAATTTGGAGTTCATTTGCCCTATCAAAATCTCAATCTCCCAAGACTGGTCAAAATGTGCAGAATGAGGCTGCCAAAATGCATAGTGTTGTTGTAGTCAACTTCTAAAGGTCTTCTTAAAATACAAATTGAGCTCATGATAGCTCATTGGAAATATATTTGTGTCTACTTATCATTTGACTCATCAAGCAAGTCATTTGGTCATTCCATCTATGATAAAAATTGATTTTACCAAGGTCACTCTAGAGGTGCATTAACCCTCCTGAGGCAAATGATGTTTTTGACATTTCTCTCAAACCATGAAACTTGTGTAAAAACTGAAAGAGGTTTTTCTTCTTAGGTGAATTACGGACAAAAACCTCTCTCACATGTTTAAAATTCATATTTTGTTGCTCAGAAACACAGTTTGAAGAAAAATTGTCCCTTATGTGTGGTGAATGGCTTGTTCCTTGGAATGACTTCTCGACAAATGATGGAGACCTGATGTTTGATGATATGAAATTTCCTCATACCTTCTGATATCCCTTATGCCTCCTCTTCTCATATATCTCTGATCCCATAGCCAACCCTAGCTTAGTGGGAGAGGAATTTATGGTTTTAGTGCTTGTTTCTCTTTTTCTTTTGCAGGTGAATTGGTGCTCATGTTGACTTGATTTTTGCAGTGGCAGGTGCTTGGCAACATCATCAGATGCTTAGGAGCAGCTAGGAACCAATATTACATGTGGAAACATAAAGTTACATAAGAAATGAAGATAAAAATAAAATACTTTGTTTTCACCTCAAAACAAGTTTTGAGGTGAGAACTACATTAGGCTTTCAATGTGATAAATTATGGCTTTACCAATCATTATTGGCCTCCTCATGTCCTTGTTGATCATTATTGTCATGTAATTATTGGATTTGACCATGGTGGGACCCTAAAACCTAATGACACCAAACACTGAGACCTAATAAGATAAACTGCAGAAGAAATCATGAACCATGACTGAAATATGAAAGAGGATCAACAAGTACAAATTATGAGGAGAAAAACTGGATGTAAACCCTACCATCAGTGAATCCATGACCTAATTGAATGAATAATTAGTATGGGACTCCTACTATGAGATGAAAAAGAGCAAATTTTGATCACTGATGGCTGTGTGAAACACTGACACTAACATATGGCACGAGGGTGAATGGCTAAAGGGAGATTTGGCTTGGCCATTCTACAGTCTAGTGGAATGTGGTAGTGCCATCTTCGGTTGGTTCATTGCATACATTAATGATAAATTAATTCCCTTGATTTTCATGTGTAAAGGTACTGATGTATTTATGGATTTTATGGATGATATGTTTATTGTATTTATGTTCCTATTACGTTGTTTATATGCACATTTTATGACAGCAACTATGTATGGCTCTCAGCATGTTTTTACTTGTATGTGAATGGATAATGTGCTTATGACCTAATAGATGATAATGAAGCAAATGGCATGAAGGAACAATGGTTCATAGCGATTCTCAAATAAGTATGAGAACCCTACACTTAATTATGTTGTTTACACTTGTAAGTTACATGTCGATGATATGTTTGACAAAATGCCTATCATGCCTAGTAGGGATCCAGTCAAGGTCTTGAACAAGTATTTTCTTTAGTACTTTCATTTCCATGTTACTTTACTGATTTGAAGAGATGGATCAATTCTGGGAAGTGTCCTGGGCTCTAAGCCTGAAAAAGTGGCTTAAATCCCGGGGTCGCTGGCACAACACTGACATTTTTTATCCATAGATGTTGGTAGGTAGGCATGTGAGAGCGACTTTAGTTTGTTGGTTTCTACCTTGCCCATAACATGAGAGAAACTATGGCCCAAGAGACCTAAAACAACAATTGGACCTAGGAACAGGCTATCTGAGTGGCTGACTTTTCCTCTAAGGGTTCTGTTGATGATTTTGGATGTCTGTATGGTGTTTTTATGTCGGTTCCACTTCCTTAATGTGACTTAGGAGGTCGAATCATATCATAGTGGCCTCTTGTCACATGTTTACCCAGACTGTCTGGTTTCTTGGGTAGATCTAGAGGAGGGTGTTACATAAATAACATGATGATACTTATCCTTTCATTAATCCTTAGCTTCTACCTTTTTCATTATTTCATATACACTCCAAATTGGTTGCCACAATCGACAAAAACCCAGTGCCTTCTCCTCAACCATGTGCACATACACATAGTGTGCATCACAACTACACAATCCACACACGACATACAACACTATGCAATGCATGCATCCACACCTAACATATAAAGCATACACCTACACCCAGTGCATAACACAACACAATAAATACTCTTATATTCGGTGTACGAAACGGCACAACACGTATACGTACACAATGTACATTACAAGACATACATCCGCACATAATGTGAGACACCAAAAAATGCATACACATACACCTGATATAAAACATAACTCATACGTCTATACCCGGGGTACAAAGCCACACAATACATGTACCCACACATAGTACAACACAACGAATACACATGTCACAATACTGTGACTACACAATGCACATAATTAGTACCACATGCCTGCAACACAACATGTACGACATGCACTCAATTCCGCAAGTATGGCAGTGCTACATGTACTAAGCACCACCTGCACAACGTGTGCACAACATCACATGTACACAGCACCACCTGCATAACGTGTGCACAATGCCATATGTACACTGCAACACTGTACAACATGTACACAATACCACATGTACCGATTACCACAAACACAACAAGTACGCGACACCACATGTACATAGCACCACACGCACGGCATGTACACAACACCACCTACACATAGAACCACTTGTACAACATGTACAAAGCACCACATGTGCACAACACCACTTGTAAAATCATTCACCCAACACCATATGTACGTAGCACCATCTATACCCAACAGTGAATATGCAATAGGTACAACATATACAACCTATGCACAAAAATAGTACCTACATCCAAAAGCACACTGTCTCTACTAAGAAACCTTGCTTCCATTGTCTTATCCATGCTTTATCCTAACATGTCGCAAACCACACTGTTTTAATTTCACGGATGTATCCTTCCACATTACTTGTCATAACATAAACATAGTCATAATACAAGCATACAATATAAATTCATATTCACATCATAGTTACCCCATATATTTGTCATGACTACTCTTCCCACTTGATTCCTTATAGCCAAGAACTTCTTCATGTCATTTTCTTGCATAAGAAATCATTCCGCCACAAGAACGATTCTTGATGATCTGTCGGATAGTTACTTAGATATATGGATACATACATAGATATACGTAAACATTAGAATAAACAATCATGATACTATTAGAAAATGATATACATACATACGTACATGTATACATATAAACATCAACATAATCATGATCACAACAAAATTACCATATATTATAAGGTCAAGGTTAATAAATCACCCTTTACATGTGCAACATATTCAAAACATTAAGAACAATAGTTTCCAACATGGCCAAGGCATCTAACACCTCAGATATGTTTACTTTACCTTTTCCTGCTACCTTTCTCATGACTATACTGGTAGCGTCCATCTACACCAATGGACCCAACCAATCCAACTGACTGTCATAGTCTTACCTTCCATTGTGCTTACTCATGCACCAAGCTTCATCCAGGTTTTACTTGTTGGGTACCATATGACTCTCCCCGAGCTCCATTAACTTTCCTCTTTCCCAACCAATTATCAAGATTCAAAACAATAAAGGAAAGACCGAGACAAAAAGAAGAGGAAAACCATGGAAAACCAACAACAATATGACACCACAAACAAAGTTACATGATCATGCACTAGACATAACAAAACTGAAAATAAAGCGCAAGAAAATCACAAAATGCCAGAAGCACATGGCTAATAATAGACACCATGACTCAATCCCCATGGTTCCCAGTGATTTCAAAGGAAAGCTCAACCTGAGCCTTCTTGAAGATTTCGTGGTAGTCTCTTTCCATGCAATCCCCTGCATCATACTTCCATTAACACATAATGTCAATGCATAACTAAACATCACAATACACTAGTTACCTTATCTTGTTGTTCCAAACACATTGCTTGCAACTGAACACATCCACGCCATCTCTCAAGGGACTCCAATTCCCTTGATAGATCCAGCTATAACTAGAGACTAGCTAATAGACCTGTCAAATACATGTTCATGAATATAGCACATACCCACATAACTCAGACGAAATCAAGGGTAAGAATACTTTTGGTAAGCAAATCATTCATTCGTTTGGAATTAGGGTTTCCAAACATATCCAAAGGAATTATTTCCCAATTCCTTTCTTTGACCTTTTTCTTGCTACAATTGAGTGTTACTATGCACTATCACATCATCGACTATTAGTGAGATAAACACATTAACTATTACCTTGTCAGGATAATACCAACATGCTTCCTACAACTACTCACACATGTCAACCACATGTTCCAAATATGAAGACAATCATATCTATCAATTTGAAATCAACATTTAGCAAGACTAACAATCATGTCATAATCCATAGTCAACTCATAGTCATTAGACATAATGCTATAACTATCACCTACTTACACGCAAGTACATATCAATTGTCTCAACACATATGTATTAGTACAATCATCTTAAAAAAAGATCATTTCTTCATGCAACCCTATAAACTCATACTCATATCATGCAATTAATCAAACATTCAAGCAAGCTATGAACACACCATGTCAGCTAAATCAACTATTCAACATAATCAAACAGTCAAGTACCAAATATATGACATAAGAAAACTCATACCTTGATGTATCTCAGGGGAGGCAATCTTGTCTACACAATCAATCCTGGTTAGCATGACACAACTTCACAACATATCAACTCAAACATAAATCATGATATCCATAACAGTAACTAAGTAACATGTTCACATCATAAGCTCATAAGCATTTATCGTTCATGCATAACAATCACATATGTACGATCAGTCTAGATTAGTACGACACCATATCACAAATATGTCGGCTCATACTTGGATATCGCAACCATAACCATCTACATAGGTAAAACCAGGTTAACACAATACATATAACATCAAGATCTTCAATTCAATGAACATAACCATCACGCATATGGCCAATCTAAATTACAACATCAAGATCTTAATAAAATAACCCTCATCATCAAGTTAATAGCATATAACAACAATAAGCTATATATCATGCTCATCAACAACATATAACCTAATAATCAAGTTATCTAATGCAAAACAACAATAACAATGAATACAACTACAGGTTAGTATCATTCTTGACTATTCGACATTTGTTCATATAACTACACTAATAAACTAACATCTATCATGTATGTAAGCATAACATCAAAAGACATGTACATAAACCTAATTCATATAATAATCCTTAACTTACATACATTCATACCAACATACAATAACTGTATGGCAATCTTCTCTTACCCCAAAGTCTAATGAGACAACCTCATTATGATGATTTTCATCTCTTGTTCTATCTCATCGAACACATTAGCATCATAATAACCAATAGCACCACGATGACCTAAATTTGCATACAATGACTTCACAAGGAATTTTTGACCTATTATTCATGCATAACTATAACCAAGACCATATGTTCATAACGACTGCATATAGACATATAACACATGAGTACAAAACCATATACACATCCATCTAGCTAGAGTCCAGTCGTCAATGCATGACCATATCAACTTCACAAACTATGACCTCATGCATGAAACCAACCACTACTCCACTATAAACATTGCCACATGCAACCATCAACATGCATAAGAAATGCATAATCAATTACACATACACATGAACACATGTAGTCAAGCATAATCGATCAATACTTGTAACCAACCTACAAGATTGATACGTGTAATCAAACATATAAGAATGCAACCTAACATACAAGGATGTAATCAAGCAGCACATAAAAACATGTAAGTGAAATATAACAATATGTAACCAATCATATACTCATGACGATGCATTCCAAAAAATCAACATCAAGTTCCTCATCACAACCTTACTACAACCATGATCAACATTATGCAATGCAACAAGCACATGGAATGCAAGTGTAAGAGACACACATGCAACTGGCATGCATGTATGGCCAACACACATAGCCCATCTATTTCGATAGTTCCACCATGCTTTGATACCACTCTGTAACACCCTCCTCCCACATATACCCAAGTAATCATGCCAATCAGGGTAAACAAGAGATGAGAGGCTACTATGATCAGATTCGACCTCTATGTGACCTTAAGGAAGTGAAATTGACGGAACATCACACACAATCATCCAACATCAACAATAGAACCCTCAGGAGACATGTCAGGCACTCAGACATCTTGTCCCCAAGTCCCACTATTGTTCTAATCTCTTAGGCCATTGTCGCTCCATGCTATGGGCAAGGGAGCGAGCAGTAACCTACAGTCGCTCTCATAGGCTTGCCTGCTAGTGACCAGAGAACAAAATTTCCAGTTATGTGCCAGCAACCCCGGGATTTAAGCCACTTTTTCAGGTCCAGAGGCTTGGCCACTGCCCAAAATCGAGTGATAGCTTGGAATCAGTAAAAGTATAGGGAAACAATGATGCAAAGGCAATAAGTCAAACAAGACCTTTATCAAACCCCTACTAGCCATTTCAGGCATTTCGTCATACATATCATCAACATGTAACCTGCAGGTGTAAATAACATAATTAAGAGTAAGGTTCTCATACTTATTTGAGAATCGCTATGAACCATTGCTCCCTCATGTCATTTTTTGCATTATCATTTATTAGGCCATAGATACCATTCATTTACAAGTAAAAACATGTTGAGAGCCATACATAGTTGTTGTCATAAAATATACATATAACCACCATAATAGGAACAAGATTACCATAAACATATCAGCCATCAAAACCCACATATACATCAATAATTTTGCACATGGAAATCAAGGGAATGAATTTCTCATTAATGAATGAAATAAACCAATCGGAGATGGGACTACCACGTTCCACCGGACCATAGAATGGCTTAGCCAAATATTTCTTCATCCATTCACCCTTGTGCCATTTTCAAAGCATGAATGTGGGACTCAAACCAAAAGAACCAACCAGGGCATACTGATGCTAAACCACCTCACCCTCATAAAAAAAAAACTAGGCTTTACCATAATAAATCCTAGATCACTAGGCCAACACAATGAACACATCATAACAAGCCTTACTGTGATATCCACCCAATCACTAGGCCAAACAAGAATGGATGCCACTAGGTTTCTCCTCCTACACCATGAGGAATTTTCGTGTCTCCTAGTCTCTCAGACTTTACTACAATCCAAACTCGGATCACTAGGCCCTAAACCGAGACCCACTCTCCAAGATTTGCCGCATATCCCAAACTTGGGATTACTAGGCCCAACGTAGAGCAAACCACCTCTTGGCTTTACCATATATCTTTCCATTCACCAGAAATGATTCCTAGGCCCACCGAGGCAACATAATCCTTTATTTACCACAAGGCACAGTTTCGCTCAGGGGTCACTAGGTCAGTGGCTTTACTGTGATCCAGAGTTCAATTTAGTGACCACTAGACCATGTGCTCTATCATTCGAAGATCCACCTCACCCAGCTTTGAATTCATCTAGTAATCTAGCTCAACCAAAACATGAGAACCCCATCGCACCATGGCTATCCAAAAATGGAAAGGCTAGGTTGAAAACATTGTTACACTTGGAAAAACCCATGTCATGATAGAAAATAACCACATGCAATGCCATGCATGCCAAATCTAGCAAGTAAAATACACATGCAAGTCGATACCTGCAATGAAGCCTGTTGTAGCTGCTTGATCATGCCTTTCCCTGCTCGATCTTGCTTCCTCTTTCCTTCTTTGCCTTTCTTGCTCCAATTCCAAAATGCTCCAAGAGAACTCTAAGTGTCCAAGAGTATGAGAGAGCTCCAAAACTCAACTGACAAAAGGTTACATTGACCAAGCTTGCCCACTGATCCTCAAAAGCCTTTTTATCAATGTGGCCTATATTTTCTTCATTTTCCATTATTGTCCTTCAATTTTCTCCTAATTTCCTTTATTTTCATAAATAATTGTGCCAAAATTCCACTTTGCCTTTCCAAAGCCTTAGCCATTTCCTTTGTCAATTTCCTTAGCCATAAAAGACCAAATGAAAACCCACTAGGATGGTTTTCCCAACATTCAACTTGGAATACGTGTCCCATCAACCATGGGATTTATATATTTTTACATGGATTTTTACCAGGGCTGTTACATTGTTGTAACTTCCAGAATCCATTAAGCACATGATGACAAGACTAATAAACCAAAAACTAAATCTAGGACTAGGCCTGACCATCCCCGACCGGGACTGACATTCTGTCAAACACTTGGCATCAATGCAATCTATAGGTGTAAACAACAGATCTAAGCATAGGGGTTTCATACTTATCTGAGATTCACTATGAAGCTTTGTTTCCTTATCACATTAGCTGCAGTTTTATCCATTAAGCCATAGATACATTGTTCATTCATATGCAAGTAAAAACATGATGGGAGCCATACATATCCACTGTCATAATACACATTCATAACCAACATAATAACAATAGAAATACCAAGGAAACAACAACCATATAATCCACATATAAACTAGTATAATACTCGTGAGATAACAAGGAGAAATAACCTCATATTAATGATGCAAAATCCAACCCGGTATGGGACTACCACATTCCACTCGACCGTAAAATGGCTAAGCCAAATCTCCCTTCAACCATTCACCCCCATGCCATATTCCAAGCATGAATATGGGATCTTATAGAACACATCAATCCAAAACCATCCAGGGATTCCAGAGGCCATCCACCTCAACCCATCAAACAATGATTCCACGTCACGGTTGGATATCACAAAAACATCATTAGATTGGTCTCTATCAAAGCCTTCCAGGACTTCCAGAGTGTTTATCCAACCAAGGCTTCCAGGAAGAATAACTCAACCCACATCTTTTACCGAACTTCCAAAGTGTTTGTCCAACTACATCTTAAAGGACTAGTAACTCAACCCACCAAGGGATTCTAGAGCGTTTTTCTAACCAAGGCTTCCACAACTAGTAACTCAACTCGAGATGTTACATGGCTTCCAGAGTGTTTGTCCAACCAAGGCTTCCAGGACTAATAACTCAACCTAAGCTAAGGAAACATGAGAACCAGCCAAAATAAAACAATGAAATACCCACAATCTCCATGGTTATCCATGGAATAACAAGGCTAGGCAATCCACTGTCAATCCCGACCATCCTCCATGCCAATGACAGATCATAACTAGCAAACCACATGCATATGACACACATGGCAAAACTAGTGAGGAAAACATACATTCATCTTGGTTCTTGTAAGAAAAACCCATTGTAGCTACTAATCTTGATGTACTCTTGCACTTTCTTGCTCTTCCTTTGCCTTCTTGTTCCAAAACTCCAAATATGCCGCACTCTCCAAGAGTGCTCCAAGAAAACTCTAAGTGTCCAAGAGTATGAGAGAGAGAGAATAGAGAGAGAACTCCGAAAATGAACTGACATAAGCTTACACTGACCAAGCCTACCCACTGATCCTTATAAGCCTTTTTATGAATGAGGCCTCTATTTTCTTCATTTTGCATTATTTTCCTTCATTTTCCTCCTCACATGCAACTTGTGACCTTTCACCTCCCTTTTTCCTAATTTCCTTTATTTTCATAAATAAATGTGCCAAAAATTCCATTTTGCCTTTCCAAAGCCTTAGCCATTGCCTTTGTCAATTTCCTTAGCCATTAACAACCAAATCAACACCCACACTACGATGTCTTACCCTACATTCAACTTGGAATAAGTGTCCCATCAATCATGTTTATTATTTTTGCCTTTATTATCTTTTATTACATGGAATCTTCACGAGGGTTGTTACAACTTCCACCATGATTAAGCTAGTGCATGATATTTTCATAAATCTAGAGCATATTGGGGCCATTATGTTGTCACTTATTTCACATATGGCATTCACCACTATGACATCATCTTCAACATGGAGATAATCTAAGAAATATACCATTGTTTCTAGAGAAATGTATATTGCTATTCTTATCTTTATTATTCCGCATGGTGTTTGTAGATTGGCAATTTTTCCTAAACTCTTAAGATTCATTGACTACTCCAACTCTCACTACCTTGCTCCATAATGCAACCAAAGCCTACTTAGGGTATTAGTGTTGGGTGTCTCAAGCTGACACATAAGGCTTGGTTTAGTTAGGTCAGGTTAACAACGTTCTTCTTGTTAATTTTCAAATTATTATTCAACCATGATAAAACATGTGGATGACTCTTTTGCATTAAATTGCAAAAACCATTAAACATATTATAAGTTGTTGATATGAACAATGTTGCTAGGGTATCTTTGAGGTACAAGTGTTCAATGACAAACTCACTTTTAACAACACAATCTCAATTAATATTTGAGAGAGATATATTGGTTTTTTTTTTCTTAGGGTTGTAAATGGGAATAATTATTTGGGGATGATGGAACAATACATAGATGAAAATAGGTCACTGATCTGGTACAACCACTTAGCCTAACTCCCCATGATTTACTCTCTTCTATGTTCCTCATTGGATAAGTTGGTGCGAATTAAAGGATTGGGTAAAATTATGTGTGGTTTGTGTGTTGTAGCCAATGCTTCCAAAATCAAAGATTTCATTCCTTATGTAGGGTGGTCAAATTTGTAGGACATCAGAGAGCACAAAAAAGTGCACAAAGAATTTAATGCATTATGGAAGGAGATTACTAATGAAAAAATTGAGAGGGGGAAGGAAAATGAGTGTGGAAAATGGGAATGATTTTGTAAACATGATGCTTGACATCTTTGAGAAGGCCAATGCCATGGACAAAAAATTAAGTAGCAAGGACATGTTGGTTTCTATAATTAGCACTTCAATAAATAATTTGGGTAGGGAAACAATAGAGACATTGACAAATCTACTATGATAAAAGATAGTGTAGGAAGAGATTGAATGGATGATTCACAAACACGACCTAAATTCATGTGATCTTTCAAGTGTTGAGTACATATAATGGATAATGAAACTTTGAGATTGCATTTGTTGATTCAACTACTGCTTCTCTAAATAAATGGATACTTGCATCATGGTAGGATACATCATTCATGAGATTGATTCTTGTGGTAGTGGCATCCCAACTAATAGTCATTCTAGGATTATAGAGAAGAATTTCCAGTTGTTAGGGGCCCTCACAAAATATTGATACATGATCAAATCACCAAAAGTACATATAAATTAGCATAAGAGTAGAGTATCAAAACATCAATAACTTTGAAGGAGATGACAAGCTAGTGGATGGACATGTCTAGGGTTAATGGAATTCATATGTGTGCACCTAATAGAAGGCATATAACAATACATATGGAAGGAGGAAAGAGATGAAACCCATTATCATTCTTCTAAAACATGAACATATCAAATGCATCTTGAATAAACATCTCATTCAAAACTATCATGGTAGTTTCTAATTTGAAGTGTAACTTGTGTTGTCCATGACATCTTGAAGCAAATGAACGGCCTTGATTAATGAATTGAGTAAAAGCTAAGCTACTTGCCGAGGTATGCCCTTCATTTATTGCAATCCACTATTTATAATTACACTTGAAAGCATTATAATATTGGTTATTGTAATGAAATTGCAATTTCTTACCTCTATGAGTTGTCATCTTAGATATGATTAGATACAAAATATATACAAGTTTTATCTAATAATAAAAATTAAAGAATCAAACAATTAGAGAATCCATACCATGATTAACATGTGATAGCATACAATCACTTTCTAACATGTGGTAGCATACAATCACATTCAAAAGATAACAAGCTTCAAAGAATCACTGACAAACAATTCCCATATCCTTAAAAATAGCTTCACATAAAATTGTGTAAATTCTTTATAAAAATATCATATTTTTGAACTCAAATAATAAAAACACAAATCAAAAATATATTCAAACTCTAATTATATAAATACCAACCACCAAAAATATATCCAAACAATAATTATACTAATACCTAATATTAAAATTGTGTTATATCCAAATTTAAATAATATAAACACAAATCATATATATATAAAACATACTGCAGATATAAAAAAAATTAATAATAAAAAAAATAATAAATATTAATAATATTTTTAAAAATTGAAATTTACTTCAACAATAATCTTTAAAACACTATTTTAAGTAGAACATTTTTTCAACAATTTGATAATTGATTATGAGATTTGTACAACTATCATAATGTATTAACATTAAAAAGAAGATTTCAACAATGTGAAATTGTCATAACATTTATTTGAAATTGATGCGTACAGTTGCCTATGGAAAATTGTAAGAACCCCGCTTACCTACTCTGATTTTTTTTCAAAATTTTATATTGTTGTAACATTTACGTCCATTGATGCCATTGCCAGTTGTTCCCCATGAAGAGAGTGGGACAAAATATCTCGTCGCAGTCAAAGCATTTAGTATATGGGATACCTTTAAAAAGTTGGAAAATATTTAGGTCACTTAAAATTATGAAGTGTGATAATTTTTATTTGGATTTATAAAAATTATTGTTAGATTTTTTTAGAATATAACTAAAATTTCTATAAATTTCAAGACAAAAAATATAATTTTTAGACTATGACTATATTTTATATTGGTTTATAACATGTTAAATTTATAAAAAAATTCATATATAGAGTGAAAAATTTAATTTAAATAATAAAAGTGATGATTTTTCTGAATTCCTACTAAAAATTTCACAAAATCTATTTCACTTGAAAAAAGCATATCTTATATAGGTGGATGCAAGTTGTTTTGCATAAAGAATGGGTTTGGACTACCAATTAAACGAATCTTATTTGTGGTAAAGCAGGGTTCCGCAAGGAAATCAATGCAGGTCATTGTACAAGAAGCTGGTTCTTTCGCTTCCATTAAAGGATTTAAGAGGATTTAAGAAAACAAGGTGGATGGTGTTGTATAGGAAGTTGGTTCTTTAGCTGTCTGATCTTCTATTTTGTTTTTGGGATGCATAGTCTGGTTTATTTTTTGTTTTTGTTTCTTGTTTTTTGGATGTATATTTTGGTTTATTTTTTATTTTTGTTTCAATCTGGTTTATTTTGGTTTTTTGTGTTTTTATCTTAGTTTTTTTTGTGTTTTTTTTCCTAGTGTTACCAATTTGTTGGTTCTTAGTGATTTCTTTTTTTCTTCTTTGGTATGGTGTTGGTCTGATAATGATTTGCCTGCCTCTCTTCGGTTTCTGGCCATATGTAATTTCTCATTTCATTAATGGAAAATGTTCTCATTTGATTAAATGAAAAATAAAGATTTTTCGTCGAAAAAAAAGGTCTTGCGAACTTTAGTCAATAATGTTGCGACATAACTGATAATCAATAATTCTGGAAGAAGGGAAAACTGGTAGGAAACTTCATGCTTCCACTGTTTAGATTACCAGATTACGGTATTAGTTCACTATTTATTGCCACTTGGTTTTCTCAAAGGAAATAAGAACCTCAAGTAATCAACTACAAATCAAATCTCTTTTGTTTTCAATTGAGGTCTTGATACCAGAAAAGCTGCAGCTGATAGCTTCTCTACTCTCCTGAATCGTTCATAGGAAAATATCGAAGCTGAGAACACATTCTCAATCTCTGCCAAATATATTCGATCTTGCTTCTTTGTTAATATATATCCAATGGCACCCATTAACTTTACATCCTTTGCATCCACCAACAGCTATGTGTATGAAGTGTTTCTAAATCACCACGGTCCTGACGTCAAGAAAGGACTTGCTACCCATATCTACCATTGCCTTAAAGAACTTGGATTAGCAGTTTTTCTGGACCAGAAAGAATTGCAAGGAGGAGAGAAGTTGGATCCTCAAATTGAAGGGGCTATTCGAATAGTGTCCGTTCATGTAGCCATATTTTCACCAACTTATGCTCAATCAAGATGGTGTCTCCACGAGCTCGTATTGATGAGGGAACAGATGTTGAAGTCGGGGTCAACAATAATTCCGGTTTTCTACAAAGTCGAGCCCGCAGAGCTTTGGTGGACGCGCGGTGGAGATCGAGTTTATGCTAGAGATTTGGGTGTGCTTGAAAGGAAGAGAGCATTTGATTGTCCGCAACCAAGGTATGACCCCAATACCATAGAAAAATGGAGGAATACTCTTTCTGTTGTGGCAGATATAATCGGTTTTAGTAAGACCCTCCCTGTTATTTGAGTTTTGTGATTTGTTGGCTTCATAAGTATATCACAGATTATTTATGTAGATGTTTTTTATTCGTCTGTTGACTGTGATTGTGAATATTATTCAAGGAAGAGTGGCAGCTCGTCCATGAGGTCATCCAACAAGTTCCGAAAAAGGTTCGCAAACCACCTTTGGACGTCGCTAAATATCCTACTGGCCCCAATCAAAAAATAAAAGCTGTGGACAGAACATTGTCACTTCAATAGCAAAGCGAGAAGGCTTCAATTTTGGGAATTGTAGGTCTTTGCGGGGTAGGGAAAACTACCCTCGCTAAACAATTCTTCAACTAAGAGAGATCAAATTATGATCGATCTTGCTTCTTATTTGATATCAGATCCAAATCTTTACCTTTCCTGCAGAGTAGCCTTTTTAACGATCTGATGCAGTCGAATGAACAGATAAAAAAGCGTTTCTAAAGGGATAGAGAGGCTCAAAACAGTTTCTCAGTGGTCTCTTATCATTTTAGAAGATATTGATCATATTGATCAAATGGATGCATTATGGGCACCGGTTAGAGATACCATTATGTTGAAGCTCCGAAAAGCGGGTCGACAACAAGGGGGATACCCACCCGGTCCGAACCTTGGTTGGCAGCTCCTTATCCATTTGGTATAGTGGGTCCGACTGGGGATAATGGGACCAGTTTCCCAATCTAAGGGTGTGTGTGTGTGTGTAGAGTTGGATGAAGCTAATCTAAGAGTACTTAAAGCTAATTTAATTCAGATTCTTAAACTAACTCTATGCTATTGTAATCTAATGAGAAACAACACATCTAATCTACGCTAACCCGGGGTGTATATCTTCTATTATGCGATCTAAAGAGATTTCAAACAATAACTGGTGATAAAGATCATTCATCTATTATAAGAATAGAAATCAATTAAGATAAACCACTTTGCATAAGAAGTTAGGCAAAACAGTTGTGAACAGCATATCGCATAATAAGTTATTCATATATCAGACATAAATAAATGACTCCACCGT
>APFE030790871.1:49413-65667 GCA_000404065.3 Pinus taeda
ATGTAACAATACATAGTACAATACTCCTCACAAGTACTCAGCACTATCTCCACCTGTTACACACAAACTAGCTCAGATATGAATCAATCACTGGCTCAAATCTCCTCCGCTGCTTGCATGCCTCCACTGCCCAATCCTACATGAGAATACTGATGAATGAATGATCCGAATTTGTATTTCCCTTGGATATACCATGCAATCCTCATTGGAAATACTCAATCCATTGATTGTGCAAATCACATGCAGAACTATAGTCACAACTGGTAGCTGTCTTGCCCTTTCACTCATGTCTAACACTTGTCTCCACTAAACTGTCCATGCACTGAGTTAACTGATGTATTCCTCAGTTGATTTATGAATTAATAATTAGTGAATTAATTAATAACTAATTCACATCACTCATCACTAGTGTATTTGTTAGTTAGACTAAATACAACTAGTTCAACTAAGTCAAACTAAACACAACTCCATCAACTCCTCAATCAAATCCACCAAACTCAATCACTTGAGTTCTAACTGAAGTCCTTCATGCAATAGCTCAACTAAACCATAAGAAAAGCGTATTTCTTTCTGGAAATTTCATGTGCCACATCCGTAGCTCAAACTGAAGTGTTGCAAGAGGATAAGATAATGTCTATAGTCCAAATATTATTAAGAGCTAATAATATTCAACTGTTCTATATTTAGACTAGCAGTCTAAAAATAGACTCTGCCAATGTGTCTCAAATTAGAAGTCCATCTATTTTTACCAACATGACCAATCATCCATAAATAGCATCTTGCAACTCATAGACCATGATCCATATTTCTAAAAATAGGCAGTCTAAAAATAGACTTTGTGCCAAAAATAGTCTGTGGGACCACTTAGTGAAGGCGACTTCTTTTCACTAAGCTCCATCATCTTGTTGCATTTTCAAAAGAAAATGTCTATTTAACACATAATTTTCTAATGAATCAGTCATGTGTTTAAGTTTCTAGAAATGTGTTGATATTGAATGAAATCAAAATGTCTTTCCAAAATCCTAACTCTTAGGAACATGCGATGAATAGCTGGGTTCCTGATGGAATAAACACCATTAAGTTGTAAAATGACAAGTTGCAAATCTAGCTTGATAATGATCTGGTGTATGCCACGCGAAATGGAATCAGAGAGGATTTCAATCAACACACTATACTCAGTGATGTTGTTCGTCGATTGAGCAATGCATATCCCCCTACAACTCACTAACTCCTCGCTTGGAGCAAAGATGGCCCAAACTGCAGAAGATAGGTTCTGCGTACTACAAGTAGCTCTGTCGGCATACCCAACAAATGGTTCCAGAAATTTTGACATCTGCAACAAATGTGAAGAGGATTACCTAACCAAAATGACAACTCTAAAAGAAAACACACAAAAAATGCAAGGAAAGCATATGTACAATGAATTTTACTATACTCAATCAAGCATAGTAAGGTTTGAGATACAACCCATTTCGAGGCTACAACAGTGGAATCCCATCATAATTGACTAGCTCGTAGGCCCCTTTTGTCAACACATGTTTAACAATGTAAGGGCCCATCCATAATGGTTCAAATTTCCTTGCTCCTATTTTGTCAAAATTCTGATCGTAAAGCAAGACCAGGTCACCTTTTGATAAGACAAGAGGCTTAACATTTTTGTAATATTGTGACTTGATATGTTTCTTATTTACTTCCTTAGTCAATGTGGCATCATGATGGGTTTCATCTAGATGGATTAATTCCAAGAAATGAGCTTCTTCTTCAGAATTTTCGAGTAGCAGGTCGATTGCGAGCTTGAGGGATCAGATTTCACACTGAATTGGTAAGTCTACTTCTAGACCATACACCAAATGGAAGGGCATAAATCAGATTGCATTTCTCACCGAGGTCTGGTATGCCCACGGAGTTGAATACAAGATTAAATTCCAATTCTGATTATGGACTCCAATCATTCTTTGGAGCACATGCTTAAGGACTTTGTTGATTGCCTCAACTTGTTCGTTAACCTGCAAATAATATGGAGTAGAACTATCATGGGATAGTCTTGATTTGGTAGTTAACTTGATCATCATGTGATTGCAAAAATGCGACCCATGATCTGTGAATATAGCCTGTGGCACACCAAATCTAGAAACTATATGATTGAAGAAAAAAAAGAGCATGCATTTCGCCATTGTTGTTCAATGTAGGCATCGCCTTAGCTCATTTAGTGATGCAGTCAAAAATGACTATAATATACCCATGCCCCCTGGCCAAGGTGGGGTTACATGTCATGAAATCAATGCCCCATTTCGCGAATGGGCCAACAACAACTACTGGATGCAGTGGTGTAGGTGGTAATCTGGTTTTACGATCGGAAATCCGACAAGCATGGCACTTTTTAACTGCAAGTATGCAATCTTTGAAAATGGTTGGCTAGAAGTAACCAACTCATAATATTTGTTGTGTAACCAGATAGATGCCCCCCACAAGCACCTAAATTATATTCATTCAAAGCTTTTTTGGCCTCCTCATGCATAAGGCACCTTCGTAAAATCGTATTGACACCACGATGATAAAGTGTATCACCAACGATCAGATAATGTTTGGCTTGGTATTGAATACGTCACTGTTCAAAGTGAGAGGTATTAGGCCTAAAAGCTTGGGTCTGGAGATAGACTAGTATATCCCCATACCATGGATCACTTGACAATATTAGAAACAGAGTCTCATCCATGATTGATGCTTCTGATGTTAAATCATTGGAGGATGAGGGAAGGTCGCAAAGTAACTTTGTAAAGACGAGAGATTTCTTTGATTTGGATTTGATAAATTCCAGATCAAACTCTTGCAAGATAACTATCCATTTGGAATATTTGCCCCCCAGTAATTGACGTGACAGGATGTATGTCATAGGGTTGCAATCTGACACAATGGTAGTTTTGCGAAGGAGAATATAATGGTGAAACCTCTGTACTACTTAGATGACTGGTAAAGCCAATTTTTCAACATAAGAGTACTTGTTTTCTGTATCATTAAGATTGCGACTTAAATAATATATAGGATGTTTAATTCTGTCATTTTCTTGCACTAAAACTATATCGATGGTTGTATCTGCAGTGGCGAGATACAGGTAAAAGTATTTTTGATAGTTGGGGGCATACATTAATGATGCTTTTATCAGGGAATCTTTGAGAGTATCAAAGGAAGCTTGCTCAACTTGATCCCAATGGAAGGGTACCCCTTTCTTCAAAAGATGTGTATAACCTTTAGCGAGCTCAGCATAATTTGGAATGAGCCTCCTTAGAAAGTTTTCCTTCCCTTGAAGTCTCTAAATCTGTAGCAAATTGGAAGGTGGAGACATGTCAAGAATTGCCTGAAACTTTATTGGATCGAGTTGAATTCTTTCCTTGGAAACTACAAAACCAAGCAATCGACTAGAGCGGACACAAAACACACATTTGTGTGGATTGTCTTATCTTGTGGTGTCAGTGACGTAGACATATGGCTCTCAAATGTTGCGGATGATCAGTCCGTTTTCACGAATGAGCAGGTAGATTGTCAAGATATTGTTGAACTATGTGTTTGATGTCATGGAAAGCATAATTCATTGCCCTCTGAAAAGTTGCCCTTGTGTTCTTCAAACTGAAAGGTAATTTATGATATGAAAATGTGCCCCATGAACATATAAATGCGGTTTTTGATTTGTCTTGTGGGCAGATATTGATTTGATTGTATCTGAAAAATCCATCCATGAATGAAAAGATTTCTCATCCGACACATTCATCAACAATTTGGTTGATAAAGGGTGTAGGATAGTTGTCCTTTGGACATGCTTGATTTACATCCCTATAATCGATGCACACTCTAATCATCCCTTGTTTCTTCATCACAGGAACAATATTCGATACCCATTCAGTGAGAGGCATAGGGTAAATGAAGCCAGCACGCAAAAGTTTTTCAACCTCTGCTTTAATGGCAGTGGCTTTCTGTGGATGAACAAGTTGAAGCCATTGACGTATTGGTTTGACATCAGGATACATCTTGATTTCATGCTCAATAATTCTTGAGTCAATGCCTGGCATCTCCTCATAAGACCATGCAAAGACATCTCTGAATTCGTGAAAAAGAGCATAGTAATTTTCTAGTTTTGATGGAGAACAAGATTTTCCGACGTGAGTATTTTCTACAACATTGGGTTTGGTCGAAATATTTATGGAAATAGTTTCTTCGATGTTAGACAAATTTTGCTCAGAATCGACTGTATTTACAGAATTGAATAAAAAATCAACAATTGAAGGGTGATTGAGTTCTTTTGAATAATCTTCATTGTCATCTCGAAGGTGGGAATGATGATGATAATTTTCCCATGACGTCTCTCCTATCATCATTGATTGGATGATTCCTTCATCTGTAGAATGTATACAAGACCAAGGATCAGAAGAGGTGCCATATTCTAGGGACCTAACTACCCAAACACTTGTTGAGTGCGGATTTGGGTTTACCACACAAGCGCAATAGATTGATTGCTACAAAGATTCGATGGGGCTTGGCAGTGATGCCTCATGATGGTCATACCTTTCAAAATAGTTGAAACTCTTCTTAAACTCAGATGATGTAGAGGAGATCATGTTGCAGGTTTCTACTATGGCCACTTCCACAAAACCAGATGGAGACGAGAGGGAAAAAGTACCCATCAAGGAAGGATCCTTTAGGAGACCTACTCCAACATTTTGAAGTGATTGTGAATTTCCATGTATTAATGGAATGCTTTCAGTAGCTTGCGAACTATTAGAAAAAAAGACTAGTTGGTCGACGAATGTGATTCGAACTTTGAAGGGAAATGTAATCATTCGAAAGTATGTGGACACAAATGCAGTCATAGCATAAACCCAAGGCCTTCCCAGCAAAATATTGTAATCAAGGAGTCCTCTAACGACCTCAACTTCAATATCTATTGTTTCCCCCCTAGTTCTACTTGCAAGCTACTTAAAATCTCGTATGGTGTGTATGTTCTTCCATCGAAAGATTTTAGTGTTGTTGGTGATCGTGACAAGGGTGGTGAACCGAGAGTTTTCCAGCAACTCATTGACATAATACAAGTAGATGCCCACTCATCAATAATAGTTCAATGAACATTTTTGTTGAGGGCTTTTACCTGTATAAGGAAAGCTAGTTGTGCTGGTAACTGTGGTGTATATCTTGTATGATTAAAGACCACAAGATTGGAATCTGTAGGATCGATCCCACCTATCGTTGATAACAAAGCTTGCTTTTTGGAGGGACAATGTTGCAATACCTCAAGTGTCAACATAGCGGAAGGTGATTGAGCCAGATCCTCCACTATATTATAATTTTGGGCTGCTCGAGCACAAGGATTAAATGTCGATTTATGTACAACTCCCTTCAGTGGCTTCATTGTTAATTCAGGAAAAATGGGTCGAACAACTTCTGGTGAAGTCCTTGTCGAAGAGCTAGGTTGATCAGTAGCTTGGTTGTTCGATGACAATGGATTCCCGTAATCTTTATTCCTTGTTGATACCAAAACATCATTTTTCTTGTTTGCGATGGATAGCATAATCACTTGGGATGTGGAAGCATTATCAGTGGCAACCAAATGTATTTCTTGGTTCAGAAATGGATCTATCAGCACCACTGAGGTATTCGAAGCTTTTAACAGTTTCAAAAATTCAGATCAATGTAGACGATCTCTCGTAAAATTCTCGTCATTACATATTAAACACAAATAACGAGGTTTATTTGTCCCAATAGGGGTTTCAAATTTTTCAGGAGTGGAATTCTCCTGTTTCTTCTTATTATTCTTCCCCTTCTTCTTGCCTCCTAGTTGCTTTTGATTTTTTCCCTTGTCAGATGATACGACATTAATCTTAGAGGAAGGAATATTTTCAGACAAATTTGCATTTTGACTAGAAATAGCAAGAGCTTGACCAGATGGTCCTCTTGTCGTTTGTGTGCTTGAGGAACTAATCACGCTGTCACCAGCATGAGAATCCCTACTCTATTTTGGAGGGGGTGGAATGGTAAATTCTGGTCTAGGAGCGTCAAGAATTTTGTCATAGAGTGTGCTTGATTGTGTATAAATCAGATCCAAATATTGGGCATGAGCAATGACTTGCTCTTCTATGACAACTCCTCCTTTCACCACATCCTTAATGATAGATGGCAATAAGGACTTACTAAACCACTCATCTAAAAGCTGATTAGGAACATACATCTTTACCATTCAACGACAACGATGCCACTCATGAATATGTTCAGATATGTGAGTGGAAGTAGTCTGTTTAAAGTTGGTAAGAAGTTCTATTCCAGTTTTGTACTTGATGGGTAACCAGAAAGTGGGTTAGAAAGGTAGTGGTAGGAATGATGAAGTTATCAAAAGAAGCTCTAGGCAATTCAATATACCATTTTGTTGCTGGACTAGTTAGTGTTCTCTGGAAAAGACGAAGTCTAGTTGAATCATCATTAGAGTGTTAGATGAGCACCACAAATGAAAAGTCATTACATGATTCGATGGGTCATCTCCTGGATTTCCATTGAACTTTGGAATGTCAGATGAGAGTTTATGCAGAATCGTCGGCCACCAAGGGCGTAAGCAATTGGATCATTTGTTAGCTGGTTCAAATCTGGTAGTTCTAGAGTTGCGACAAACAACAACTGCTGATTCAAGTTGGGTGGAGCATACCCAGGATAAGATGGAATCACCTGAGCAATAGGTATTTGTATACTAGCATAAGTCATCTATTGCTGACAACCTTGATAAGGTCGTTGGAGATAACCAGTATAAGGTAGTTGTTAATAACTAGTTTGGAAATATGGTTGCCTATAACCAGAAAAGCCTTGTTGCCCAGATCCTTGATATGTTTGATATTGACCAAATCCACTCTGAGGTTGTGAACCAAGTCCAAACTGGGGTTAGTTTTGTTGGAATTGAGGTTGTTTATATTGCACCAGCCATGGTTGTTGGACCATTTTCTGTTGCCCAATACTGAAAATTGACCATGTTGCGGATTAACTATACCCGTTTGTGCTTGAGTCATTCCAGATAATGGAACACTAACTTGAGGTTGTGATTGAGCCCTAGAAACAAGCGGTTGTTGTACAACAACCTTAGAAACTTGAGCCCCTTGCCTTGAAACCTAAGGTTGTGAGGAAGAAGGAACAGGTTGAGGTTGAGATACAACATGTTGTGCTTGTGATTGTATCACAGTTGTAACAACAGGTGTAGTGGGAATATTCGACACAAGTTGGATTGGTTGTGTTGGATATACAACCCTTGATTGATATGGTAGTATGGTTATCCAACCACTAGATGTAATTCCAGTTTGACCTTAATACTGTTGGAAACTCACATATGGTTACCCCCCAAAAAAAGGAGGAAATGGTGAGTAGGCATACTGTTCTCCATATGGCAATATTCCAGTGTTTAAAAGATACATCGGCCTTTGATAACTAGATTTCCCATATTGATACTGGTATGAAGGATCAAATTGTTGAGTTTCCATGTGAGAAAAACCAAATTGAAATCTAGATGAATAAATGGGAGACCATGGTACTGAGGCAACCCCTGAGTGGGTTCTAGCTAGTGATTGGTAACCAACCGGAACGGATGGTGCACCATATAGATGTGAATCAGGTGTACCAAAAAACATTGAAGGAGTAGCAACAGAAGATTCTGCTGCAGCTGCATCAAATGATACATTCATAAATGTTGATGGTTGTTCAAACATGGTTAACTTGTCCAAAAGCTCTCCTAATGATTCGACAAGAACTCGCGATGAAGCAGGATTAAAGGAAGCAAACTTAGGAGTAGCAGGATATAAATGAATCCTAGTTCCAAAATGAAATGGGGTGTTAGATGGGGGATCCTCTACTCTCTCCTCTATAGCAATCAGACCAGGTGGAATAGGTTGATTGTCGGGTCTGTTAGTTCCAGTCTTCGCAGCCTGTCACTAGGGATCAACATGAGCTCTTACTATGTCTGGTTTTGTTAGATGTTTTTCACATGATGTTCAGAAAAAAACATGTCAAAAGTGTTTCATCAGAAGGATCTTGGAAAAATATTTCCAACGGTATATCACACTCCCATAACCGGTTCCTGGATTAGAAAAAATGAATGAGTGATTCTTGGTTATGCATGTTTTGAGGTCAGTTGCTGCACACAATGACAAGTTTAGTAAAAAATCAGTTTCTGAACTAATGGTAAGGAACTTTTGAAAAGTGAAAGAGTTTTTTGTTCACCACATACTAATTAACAAAAACCTCCTTCATTTTATGCACAGGTGTTACTATGTGGGAGATATATAGTGATATTTGGAGCCTACAGTAAAACAAAGCAAATTTTTCATATTTTCTACTGTTTTAGTCATTTTAGTGCGGAGCTAGTTTACAACAGATGGAAAGTAATTTTGCAAAACCCAAGGATTTTTGTGTTAAGCACGAGCTATATAACAAAAACCTCTTTCATTTTATTCACAGGTGTCATGGATTGGGATATGTGACTAGATCTTTACAGCTAATTTTCACAGAATTAAAGTTGTAATGATTTTCTGTTTTAGAGATGATTTTGTGAAACAGATTACGAGCTACTGGAAATGAATTTCTCAAATTTGAGAGAGGTTTTTATCCCGAACTACCTTATCTACAAAAACCGCTTTCAGTTTTGTAACTTTTATTATGGTTTTGGAGATATGAGTTCATCTTTAGCACCTATTTTCAGAAATTCGGCCCAAATTTAATGTAACTAATTCTATTTTGAAGAAAATGGTTGAGCTCAATCCCTTAGTACAAGGATGAGAAAATGTATATATTTTATGAATTTCATAGTTTAGGGGTTGGATTTTGGTTGGAGGGGTTGGATTCTTGGGAATAGCTTGATACTCCATTGTACATATCTTATCTGCATTTTTGGCAAAGGAAAGACCAAGGTTTTGCAGCACTATTTGGGATTCATGTGGCTTTATGTGTTGATGGTGTGTTTCTTTCAATACTTGTAAGTTGTGTATGTGTACCGATTTCCTTCTTTAATCTTCTGCAATTGAACAAATGAAGTGTTAAGGTAGAATCCATAAATTTGTTATGCTCTGCCTTTAAATTTGTTTAATTTTCCATGTTTTCGTCTGTTTAGGGAGAATCCTTGAAAGTTTCTTGCTCTCCTTAACCTCTCACCAGTCAAAATATATCCATTCAATCACTTTAAAGGCATCAAAACAATCGCCTATCTTTCCCCAAGTAGACCTCTGCAAAAGCTGTGCCTCATCCCCGCACCCAAAATTGCCTTTCCCTTGAATTCAAAAAAACCTTAAAAAATCAATTTCAAAGTCCTTGTACTTCATAACTAGCCTAAAATTAGTCATCAATTCAGTCATCTCGACCTCGTTGATTATCTTTTGCCGAGATTGACCCGGAGAGAGCCCTCTCCTGTCCTCGTAGAGCTAGCTACGAGGCTGAGCGTAGTTTGATGTAGCCTCGAGTTTCACCTTATTTCAGCCTAAGGTAGATTTGAGCGCTAACAGGGTCCGTAAAAGATTTCTGGAGCTGAAGAAAGTGTAGTTTCTGCAGTGACGAATACTGGAGGGGTGACAACTTCTGGATACTGAAATTGAAAGTCCAAATGTTCATGTAAATAAACTTCAGTCTCAACGAGAGGTCCTTGAACAACTCCTAGTTCAAATGTAACCTCGGTTTGAACTGGAATGTGTTCCGATCCAACTCTAAATGGAGTTGTTTCAGGTTCAGAAGTGTTTACCGTTACACTAGGATCAGTTCTAATGTCCTTTGGTAACTGCAAAACTTCTTCTTTAAAGATGGATGTACCAGAAATAATTGGAGTAACTGGAGTCTCTAAAGATGTTGAAACAAATGTTCCAAATAACCCAGATGAACTAGACTCAGTTAAACAAGACCGCTTTGTCCAAATTAGTTTCGCTTTCAGAGGCAAAGACAGTTGACTCACTAATCTTTGCGAATGACAGGGTTTTGATTGACTTTCTTCCACGATTGCGGATTACTTGATCAACTTAAAAATCAACTAAGGGAAAGTGATGTTATTTCGCAGTCAATTTATTTTAATGACATTTGGACACAACTTTGCTTTTTCAAGTTTAGAGAGTCGAGAAAAAGCTAAAGATGACTCTAGTCTCCTTCTATTTTTAATTAGCCTGAAAGGACAAGTGCTCGGATGGACCTTTTCTTTTAGAGAGTTGGAAAAGAACGAAAGTGACTACTCTAGAGAATTTAGACAAAATGTTTACCAGACCAATCATAAAACTGGAATATACACCTTGGGGATAAGTTAAAGAGAAATTACAAAGGACTTATATATGGCAGTCAATCTTCCCAAATGTTGTGTTAAGTGCATTGCGATCAATAAGGCAATAGACTCAGTTTCCTATGGATAAAGGATTTAAGCCTATTGTGGTCTCCCAATATATACTAGACGGTATGGGGAGCACAAGTCCATGCTAGCACTTGTCGTATCAAAGAGGAGGAATCACCCAACCTTCAATGAAAATGATTTCCACTAGTTTTAACGACATCGGAACACGTCTCTAGCCTAGACCTCTAAATATGTTGCGTTAGATTCTAAAGTGTTGTTAAGTTCATTGGAGTTAATTTTAAAGTTGATCTTTCTTAGAAGTTTTCCTTTCAATGGTTCACCACATGATGTATGATTTGAAATTCCTAAATATGCAATCTACAATGATAAACAATATTTTCATTTATTTGACCAATGAAAATCCAAAATACAAAGGATAGAGCATAGAAGTGCTTATAAAGCAAACAACAAAGAGAACTCACTAATGCAATTTCCCTAAATCATCTTTTTGCACACAAACCAAAAATACTAAATTCAAATTCATGTATTCGTTTTTTGCTTTCCTTAATGTGAATGATGCAAAAAGGAAAACTAAATGCAGCAAAGATCTAAAATATCACACTCAAAATGACATTTACGACAACTTTTTCTTCAAAAAGAGAAAGGAAGACTCAAAATGACACTTTCAAGTTTGAAGAAATATGCTTTCAACACTTTTAATGTAAACAAATCAAATCAAATGCATCAAGAAAAAATTAATCGAATATCAAGGGAAGGAAGGATTTACGACACTTTTTGTTTCGACAAAAACAATGATTTACGACACTTTTTATATCAAAGCAACAAATTGACTAAAAAAATTTTCAACAAAGGATTGTAAATGAGGAACAAATACACAAAAATATTCACTAGTCCTAATGTAAATTTAGGCTGATCTAAGTGTTGCAAGTAAGCTTCAGCGAAGAGACATTGTTCATATTCAGCAAAACAACCAAACAAAACTGAAAACAAGTCAAAAACCCTCAAGTCCTAGATGGTAAAATGAGTTCAGTCGATCATCACACCTGGCCTTTGTTGACAATTAGATGCATCGCACTTTTCACACTCGGGAGGTGAGAAGCATACTGAGTCACAGTGGAAGACAGTGTGATGGTCCAGGGAGCGCTACTGACAATGGTTTTAGCTCAAATGTGGAGTAGTTTTCAATTAATCAAGCTTGGTTTTGATAAACAATAATGAGCAAAGTATGATGGAATGTGTTGAGAGGTTACTGAGCTACCAAAAGGGCATCTAGATGCGTCTGCAAGTCAAATGTTTAACTCATAAACTAAACCAAAGATTGACTGAAGAAGCATTTATCTACTATGCAATTGCAGAGCAAGAGCAGTTTGAAAGCTACCTAGTTGGCTTCAAACTCTGTCTATAGTTTATAAAATTGAACATAAAATAAACAATAACAACAAAAAAACATCTAATCAATCCCAGTGGAGTCACCAATTTGTTTTCTAGGAAAATTAGTGTCTTGTTGAACGACTAACCCTCTAGGTTTGGCAGCTACCCTAGAAACAACAGTTCAAAGCAATTCAATGATCTTTACTATGTATAACAGATAAGAGAAAGATGGTAGAAAACCAACCTAGAACTTTTTCTTGATCCCTTGCCTAATCTATCTCTCCTTTGGCAAATCCAGTAACTCCTCCCTCTACTTAACATGCTTGGAGAGTACCTGCACAAGTACAACAATAAAGAATTGTCAAAGCATCGTGATCTATTATAGCATAAATATTATAGAATCAGATATATAATGAACAAATGAAAGCATTCACAATTACGCAATCAATTTGGAAAAATCCTGAAGAACTTTATTAATAATAAGGAGAATTACAACCCAGTTGTCTTATCTAGTGCCATCATCCCAACATCAATCCTTCTTCACCTCATGAATTAGCAAGAACACACCAACAAGAATACAATGCTCTCTCCTCAATACTCAAACTAGCAACACTTACTTGCAATTGACCACAATTTAGCCTTATGATCTCTTGGATGGGAGATCCCTTTATAGATGTTTGTAAGGGTGTGAGTCATCCATGGGGATTGATTAGTGTCATTCCACTTGTTACAATTGGTTCCACAAGAGAGGGGAATTGGAGATGGTTTCCTAATTCCTTTGGTCATCCTTAGGCGAATTCAGAGAGGCAAGTGGCACAGGAGAAATTTCTAGAAGATTCCATGAGCAACCTACTAACAAACTGTCCTGGAAATTTGTCCATCCTCACCCATCGCACCCTATAGAAGGCCTAAATAGTATGCATTGCACTTTGAGAGTGTAGCAGTCAGTATGGTTTAGTTTAGGCACTTTCTGGATGATTTATGAGATGGAACTTTTGGGGAATGATGTATTCAGATGACTAAGTTTATTTAAGGTATGAAACAAATCTTTTAGGGGTTGATGAGCCCTAGTACATTGACATATAAGTTTGGGGTTGATGTGCCAAAATATGTCTATAATAGTATGAAAAAGGATATATAGTTGTGTCTTAGAGATTCTAAGGCAGCTCTATGTGTATAAAAAATGGAGTATTAGAAGTGATAGTGCAAGGAAGTGGATCAGATAGGAGAAGAAAGGATCTGCAGCTAAGTGTGCAGAGGCCTAGGTAGAGTCCGCAACTAAGTGTGCAGACCGCTGCAATTGAGTGTGCAGGGTAGTTTTGAGTCTCTAAAGTTGAATTGAAGATAAATAAAGAAAGTTACCAAAGAAATCCTGTGTATATTTGTTTATATATGTTTATCTCTGTTTACTTCTATTTACGATATATGTTGTGAATGAATAACATGTTTATGGAATATTGATGTGTGATTCTCTTGAATAAGTCCTAATAGATGTATGCAATGCATGATAAGTACTTTCACAAAGAGTGTTATGAATTCTATTATGCTTACCAAATAACATAAGCATATCTACGCTAATGCTACTTAAGGATTGTTCTCTGATGTACGTAAGTGGATAAATCAACTGTTAAGGGTATGCAAAGGCTGATCGTAGACCTTTGTGGGGGTATGAAGACTCTTTTAATAGAGTTGTAGTATCGAGCCCTAAGGGATTATCAATCTACGCAAAGGAAAATCTAAGGTGTTAAAGACATCACATTTGTCTCTAGATGTAGAAACTAGGTTCTTGCATCCCCCCATACTGCTTTGGATGAGGTTGTAGCCTGCATTATGCGGGTTGTTTCCGAAAGGGTTAATAGTGTAGGGATTTGTTGGTTGGCGTAGCTAGCTTTGAACTTGGGTCAGGACCCCTTAAGCCAACACCATGGTGGCCAATTGGGTCTCCTTTTCTTGCGATTTCCTCCTCAGCGATTTGTTTTCTCCCTACAGTTGTGTTCTCATGATGTATTCTCTATCTTTCAATTCACTCAAATCCTTACCCATCTCTAGGATTTTTTCTTCCATAAGGCCCACATATTTTACTTTCTTTGATTTAGAAATCTGCATCCATCGACATGTCTTTCCTCTTTTATTTTCAAGTTCAAAGAAGAGAGGGATTGCAAATTTTTGTGGGATCACTCTGCCTCCTTTAATGAACTTGTAGTAGGAGCTGAAGTTGGGTTGTGGGCTCGGCACCTGTAGCTTTGTAGAATATCCCTCAACTATCTTTGGAGAATTTGTCCCTTGTTGTACTTGTGATGTTGCTTCTTGGCTTCCTTTCTGCCCCTGCTTCTCTTCTTGTAGCACCTTTTTCCTTTCCTATATTACTAATAGTGTTTCATATAGCACTATTTTGGGTTCCTACAACAAGCCTTTCTCATTTTGTTGGAGTGTTACAGGTGCCTTGGGTTGTTTATATGAGGTTGACATGGTGACAAGCTTTCTAACATAGGTAATGATAGCCATTGGGGTTGCTACTAGTGATGTGACTTTCTCAACCTTCATTCCCATGGATTCTAGCTCCTCCTGTTTATTTGGTGATTCTTCAATTATAATAGGGGTTTTGTGGGGGTTTGTGGCTTCCCTTGCTTAATCTTATTGCTTCTTCTTGTTTTCAAATATATGGGAGTTTGGCTTTGTCTTTTCTTCGTGGATTTGATGGGTGTGCTTAAAGTAGCCAAGGAAGAAGCTGTCTACTTTTAGTGGTGCTAGGAATGGGTCCCCTGGGGTCAATTTTGGGGTTAAAAGCCCAATTTTTGGGGCAAAAAGCACGAATTTTGTATAAAGAAATGTAAGGTCTTTGCATTTTATGATCATGGAGTGCAAATATATCAAGAGTTGAAAAGGGTTTCTGCCCTTAGTTTAGATAGGTTGTGTCAGCTTGATGAGAACCACCCTTGGTCCGCGAATATGGGATTGTATAAAAAGGAGGTCTTAGAGGAGTCTAAGATAGTTCAATGGATAGATAGAGTCATTGATGAGTCTGTAGACTACTAAGAGTGAGAGTCTTAGCATAGGAAAGATGCTTTGCAGATGAGCGCAAAGGCCTAGGGTAGAAGTCTGTAGCTAAGTGCACGGACCCCTGCAGCTATGTGTGCAGGGTAGTTAGAGTTTGTAGTGGAAAATCTGAACCATCAACAAATAGAAGTATTTTGAAATTACTGTGCATTTTACTTCTGTCAATTGCATGTGATTATGTTATGTTAAGCACCGGGTTTATGTTTCATTGCTAACTTGATGCGCGAATATATATGTTTTCCTCTATTATATGAACACAAATAGAGATATCTATCTATGCGAACATAATCTTAATTGCATAATAGAATTGGTGAACACTTAAGATAATTCAAGAAAATATACAACATAGTAGTTACAGAAGTGTGTAGGTGCCGATATTTCTTGTTAGGGTTATATGAAGGATGATCGTAGACCTTCATGGAGGTTTTGAAAGACTAATAAAGAAGTACATCGATAAGCCCTAAAGGCTTATAGATCTGCACGAAGGCAGAGTTAAGGTGTAAAATTGACATCACAACCATCTCAGGGTGTGGAAACTTGGTTCCTGCATCCCCCCATACTGCTTCGAGTTAGACTTTAGTCTGCACTGTGCGGGTTGATGTCGAAAGCGCCAGTAGTGTAGGGATTTGCTAGGCTGACTAACGTTGAACCTGGGTCAGGGCCCATCAAGCCAACAAATGGTTCCGTTGTTGGGACCAGGATCCGTATAATGAGATGTGTGATGTCGCATCATTCAAATCCAACTAAGAAGGAGATTAAAGACTGGTTGGATAGAAAGATCCACGAATACGCGACACAAGGAAACAAGATTCCATGATTGATGAAAGAAAAGTGGTTGGATAGATATCTATACACAAATATACATGAAATATTCTTCTGTTCCTTCCTGGTGGAATTACATGTGTGGATCGCAAAGTTGGCAGATGACCAAGGGAGGTGGAGGCTTGACGGTCCAATTGTCTAGACCCTAGCGTTAGTACGGAAATTGGAAGCCTTTGAAGATAAGATCATGCACACTATCGATCATTGGCTCGGCTGTATCATAGGAGGGTTTATGACAGAGTTCGCGATTGATGTAGAAAATATGTGATAGGTTAACCTGATAATGCAATATAAATCAAAGCAGAATACTATAACCTACTTCTACTATCAATTTGCAGAAGCTTAAAGATCGAGCTGAACAATATAACCAGAAGAAGAAGAATCAATGGCACAATACACATGAAATTAATTTGGGGAGATCCGCAGATAAAACCCCACACTATTGTACTATCATACATGGTGGAAATACATAGGAATATACAAAGCCTTAGCTCTCACAACTAGATAGTTCTTCGTACAATCCTCATAGATGCTCACAGGCAATCTTGGCTTCTCTCTAGCCTTCCTCTCTACCCTCCAAGCTCTTATTTCCTTGCATTGTTCCTTGTGGATGATTAGCCTATTTCCAATTGGAAAACCACCTTTAAAACTATGCAATCCTAAAGGAT
>APFE030790878.1:0-27769 GCA_000404065.3 Pinus taeda
ATTTAAACCAATAAATTGACCAACATTTGTGTTCCTTGTTGTTTAACTTGGTTAATTCATGTCTTACATTATTACCAATTTTGTGATATCTCTACAAGAAAGTAAACTAGTGAGTCAATTTAATCAATGTCAATTCATTGCTCACTAAGGGAATGTTTTTTTCATATCAAATGCATACATATGGAAAGAAAATTGCCCATGAGTAGCATTTCGGAATGTTCAACATTCATGCAAAAGATGAATGTTATCTTCCATTTAAGGTCTGGTCTTAATGCAATCCTTAAATAATCATGATTATAAAGTTTTTATGATATAAATCTACATAGATGTGGGTCAAAATAATCATGATTATAAAGTTTTTATGATATAAATCTACATAGATGTGGGTCAAAATATTAGACACATTGGTAATTAATAACATGGAATGCTATCATCAATTTCAATGCTGAATAGGGGTTTGTCAAATCTTATAAATTTTTGCATTAAGATGAATCACATTAGTTCCTCATTTTCCGAAGAAGTTAGATAAAAATGTCATAGTGCACAATGAAGCAGTGTCAAGTTAGTGGTTCAAGTCATTAATTGACAAGAGGATGGATCATCTACAGCACAAATGACAGGAGGAAGGCATCAAAAGCATGGACAGCGATTTCTTATGTAAAGGAGACAAAATGTGTTGGTTGGTATGGATATATTTTTTATTTGTGTACTTTATAAAACTACAAACATGTATTTATGTAAGCATTGAAGGTTATAGAGTATGGACAGGATGCATAATGTATTGGCTGGTATGGATGTAAGGGTTCATTTGTGTACAAGGAGAAAAAAGAAACCATAGCCTCTAGAAGTGATTCATTATGTCCATCTAAACAAAGATATGATATGCAGCTCCATGATAGAAAGATAATAAATTCACACAAGCATCCAATGTATCAAACATTGACACTTGAATATGCAATACCAAGCCTTCAAGTGGTATCAGACCTGGGCATGGGCAAGGCTGTAATCTTCTTCAAAAATACCAAATCAGCTTTCAATTCCAAATAAGGGGTTTGATTTGTGTCGTGTTTGCTTAGTGTTTTTAGAACTCATGGAAAAGTTGGTTGTGCAGTTGGTAACAGAGTTCATAATTGAAGCATTAGAATGGTTGTGCAGTTGGTAACAGAGTTCATAATTGAAGCATTAGAATAACTAAGAATGCACGTTTCAGGTTGACTTGGTTCAAAAGCAACAGGTTCAAACTTCAGAAAACTGCACTTCAAGATGCTATGAACCCAAGAGCTTCTTTCTTAAATATGAACACCGTAAATAAAATTAGATTTGTTTTGATCATATAACAGATCTAACATTTGGGAATATATTTGAAGAACAATTTAGATTGATGTCCAAAACACTAATTCATTCCCAAATTGTGGTGTGTATACAGCATTGTTACAGCTTAGTCTGCAGTATTAGACCAATTACGTGAGAAAATACAGAAACATTGCAGTAAAAAGAACCAACAATTCAATTTGTTGAACAATTACAGAGCCATGTGAATTAACTCGACATTCCATGTCAAAGTTCAAAATTTCATGAAACTTCAGGAGAGTAGTGGCATATAATTGATCTTTTACTTTTGCATTGATGAGGGCTCAAACATTCCTCGGTGCTCATCAGGCACCCATATTTTTAATATTGCACTGATGAAGGCTCAAACTTTCCTCAAATTTTGCAGGCACCCATGTTCTCAATGTACCTAGAGCCTTCTGAAACAACCCAACATTCCATGTCAAAGCACAAAGTTTCATGAACTTTAAGAGAACAGATTATGTCATTGGCTTTCTTTCATATGCAGCATCAATTCATTGTAAATGTCAAGTTGATTCCTAGATCGTGCAATGCTTGCGTACACTCTGCCCATAATAAGTTGGTCTCGAATCAATTTTATGCTGGAATCCGAACTGTCGCTCTCAAATTCACGTCTCCAAATGCTGTATTTGCCTAGCACTGCTGAACCTACTACTTTAGATCTCATAATAGCAGCATTTTCAAGGTTAGTTGCTTCTTCGTCATCCTGTTGGAGCAGGTCTGTCAACCGTTTTTCCCTTCTTCGTTGTCTCAATTGCTGCAAACAGAATGAACTATAAACTTAAGACAACATCTACAACAAAGTTCATTATGCTCAAATTTTGACTTGCTCAAATGAACTCAGCCCTGCAAGGTCCAAAACTCAAATAGCTCATTTGACTTGCTCAAATGAACTCAGCCCTGCAAGGTCCAAAACTCAAATAGCTCAAAGATCCACACGTGCACTTTTAGGTATACTCTATAAGTACCATATTCAAAAAATGGTGATCAGTTTTCAATCCTTGTTAATATGGATTCATCTCGAACATGTAACCACTCTGATAGAGAAACAGCAGGGGGAAAGAAGTTACCCTCCGTTGAATTTTTGCTGGATTTTCTTCAATCTGTGAGTGATCTGCATTCGTAAGTCATTCTCAATTAAGCCCAGCTTATACACCTTACAATAAGAATTGATGTTTGACAACTTTATAGAATAAATGAATCCCAGTCCAATACAAGTAAGAAATTCAAAATGGTGAACCAAACTTACTAGCAAGAACATTCCCTACAACATCTTTGTGTTTAACTCCTCCAACTCCTTTCAAGCCTGTCACCAGCGTTTCATTATTTGAAGCATTAACATCCTGAAGTGACTTCAATCTAACATCCTTGGAATTTTGCTCGAGTTCCTCAAAGGAAATGCCAATTTGTCATGGAAGATTAGCTTGCTGATCATTCTTTGATTTTCGTCTCTACTTATTGGCAAATGCCCACAGACAAAATATCACTTCTGTCAGCATAGTCTGTCTGTGTCAAATAGGTGCTAATTTGCCAGATAAGCATTGCAACAAAGGATTCTTTCAACAATACAACAGTTTCCCCAGCCATATACCTGATCAAATTTTTTTTTGCCTATGCTTTCATCAACAGGTCTTTCCCACACCCATGATGAAGATAAATCTGTTCTCCTAACAAGATTTAGATTTAGTGGTCCAGAATCATATATATTTGCTACAATGAGTTCGACCACCTTTGCAGTAAACTTCTAAGTGAATGATTAGGCATTGGATTAAAAGTAACAAGTTCAAAAGTCACTATTTATAGTATATGGCATATGCTACCTCCTCAGGGAATAGATCCTCTAATTCTTCTACAGCAGTCAGCTTCCTCCAGTCTCCTGTCTGTGGCCACAAAATTCAAAAGAAAGAACACAGGTTTAACCACATTACCATAATCTTTGGAGCCTATTGAAATAATTTCCTATTTCTTAGCTTGGAAAACGATGAAGTTAATATTCGTTATTTCCAATAAACCAAGTGCCAAAATCCTATCACCTACTTAAAAACCACTGAAAAAATTTACAGGACAAAAAAACATAATGACATGACTCAGTCTCGACAATGTCTTGGCAAAACCCAACGTGGAGAATCTTCTGTGACTTGGCTTATTAAAAATTCAGGAAGCATACACTCGGAAACCAGGGAATATAAAGTCAGTGAAACATGCAAACTTGTTGACCAAAATGGAGTCTGGCTGATTTTGGTCCCAACAGAATTTTCATTCCACTAGGTAGTTCAGAGAACAAAGTTGTAAAGAGTCATATTTCTCTGGAATAACTTTCAGAAAAACTTATGAAAACAGGGTCCCAGAGAAAGTATAGAATCATTTATCTTTAAAAATTGATTCCCAATGAGGTGAGTGCCACGATATCTCCAACAACCCTCAATGCATCCTCTAAATTGGGCCAAGGTCCTGATACCATGTTGGGGTTTTCTGTTACACTATTATAAAAGGCTTCAGAATAATAGTCTTCAGTCAAGTTCCAAGCCCTTATCATTACCTTGAATGGGCAGTTAGTCCCATGTTTCCAAAGTGATTGTTACCCCAAGTAATTGATTTTCAATGAGGTGAGTGTGAAAATACACTAACCATACTTGCTCGATTAACTGATGAATTCAATACAGAATTACATGTCAAAATGTGAGTGTGACTCTACAGACTCAGTCACCTGTTTATAGAAAATAGAAAAGAATAAAAAAGAGTACTGTGTTTGTTTTTCCGACCCAATTTCACCACAGGCAATTAGGGATCTGTCATGTGAAATCCATGGTCTTCTGTAGTATGTAGATTCATCAATGGAATTTTGTGTATTTTTATTTTTTATTTTTGAGAACTATTCAGTTCTTACTCATTTGATCATTTTGATGTCAACAATATTAAATAAGAATTACTAATTGTGATTACAACAGTACATAATAGTTGAGTATATGGTGTAACGTGTTAGGCCTTTTCAATCCAAGGTGTCATTATATCTTTAAGTTAGATGGCTTGGTTCTGGTTTCCCTGATAACCCTCATAATCTTTAATGCTATTAATATTTATCTGTCTAGTAATTGCAACAGTATATAATAGTTGAGTAGATGGTCTTATGCCTTTCAATCCAAGATGTCATTATATCTTTAAGTTAGAATAACTGGTTCTGGTTTCCTGATTACCCTGGTAACCTCTGAGGTTATTTATATTTTAATTGGTTGATTTTTTTCTCTTACGTTGTATTGATGTTTTTTTCATCTTGCTTGCAGATGACTATGGTGCTAAATGAAACTCAGGCTATATCCACCTGCTGCTAGGTTAATAAGAAAAGCATACAAAGCAATCGAGCTTGGCCAGTTCTCTCTTCCGAAAGATGCAGCCTTGTCAATTTCAATTTTGGCAATGCATCACAATGAAAAGTTTTGGGGTCCAGATGCAAACTTGTTTAAGCCAGAGAGATTTGCAGCGGGTGTTTCAAAGGCAGCAGTTAATCCAAATGCTTTCCTTCCATTTTCCTTGGGGCCAAGAAATTGTGTTGGCCAAAATTTTGCCATGTTAGAGGCCAAGAGTGTTCTGGCCATGATTTTACAGAGATTTTCATTCAGTCTCTCCCCTTCTTACAAGCATGCCCCAGCGGTTGTGCTTACTATACAGCCTCAGCATGGCATGCAAATCATATTCGAAAGTATTGACGTGTAAACAGAACGAGGAGGTTTTCCAAGTCTCTTGTGCGTCCATAACCTCCTTCATCTGACATAATGAGCCTGCAAATAATAATGTACTTATTTTAGCATATTTGAGCTTGTAGGGGTCTTAGTAAGCTTGGAAACTAGTTTTGATTTCTCTATTAATGGAAGATAACATTGATTTCTCTATTAACGTTATCTTCCTCATTATTTATAAACTAAGATGGAAGTATTGTAGTTCGGTGCGTATGGAAGTAGGGGTTTCTGGAACAGAGTTGTGGATGTTTATAGCTTTTACAGAGGTTCTGTTGTGTATTTGAATTTATGTTTTTGTTTCCTAGGTAAAACTCTACCCATTCCATCCTCCATTTGGAATCGAGGACCAAATTTTTTTCCAGTTAGTTAATCACTTGAAATTGATGCCTAATACTCTGGCGGCATATTTATCAGCTGGAAAAGAAAGGCCGAAATTCAGCCAGCGAAGTTATGTAGCGGAGAGAGAAAGACAAGCAGTTGAGGATTAGAGTCTATTCTCCTTCCATCCACGTAGACACGTCAAGACTTGCATGAGTACGTTTGGGTTCTCTTTCTCTCTATTCACAAATTGAAGAGGGCGTAGCGACTGAAATCGAATCACCAGATTGCGACCATTAATTTAAGTTGCAGTTTCTGTACCCACATCCTGCACATAGCCTATACATCGAGATTCATATTCCCGTCACAACAAGTGTAGATCGTGGTCAATCGTAGACACGACCTGTAGGTATTTTCGCTCTTCTTCGAATGGAATTGGAACCAGACTGATCACGAAAAAATCAAGCCTTGATCTGCTGAAAACTTAGGCCTATATTTTTGTTAACATTAGTTGCTCCGTGAACCTGATGATTTTACATTACAGGGAATTTCGATTTCGCGGGTTTTACAATGAAAATAACAGCAACCAGAACCTGATGATTTTACATTACAGGGAATTTCGATTTCGCATTGAAGGGAATTTCAATTAACAGAGTCGGAGGTGTCACCGAATTGTACCTGGGTGGCGAGTGCAGAGCGGGAGGCGCCGAGGAAGAAGGTGAGTGAACAGCCCGCGGGATCCTCATTTCGAATTGGAAATGGCAATAACTCTCCGCCGCCTGCAATTCCAGCTCAGACCCGATCTGTCAGGGGAGGTCAGTGCTGACATCGGATTTTCTGTCAGGGAATGTCAAGAATGCCCGGAGAGGGCTGTCAGGAATGCCAGGGGAGAGGAATGTCAGGAATGCCAGGAGAGGGCTGTCAGGAATGCCAGGGGAGAGGAGGGTGGCGGAGAAAGAGGATGGTTGAGTTAGGGGAGGGTAGCTGAGGCGGCGGCCGGAGCCGGACAATTTTCCGGACGGTGACGAAAACCGGGCCATTCGCCTAGGTAGACTACTCCTTTTGATTATAATGCAAAAAATTGATTTTCAGATTTCAAAATCTAAAATCAATAAAATTTCTTCTCTTTTAAATAAAAATTTGACAAATTTCTTACCCAACATTCACTGAACAATTCAATGGAGTTTTCCAAAAATTTGTACAACTGGAATCTCCTCCTCACATCCACTGCAGCATTACTGGACCTCTGATACCACAATAATGGCAGAAGTGTCCTCAGACACATAATTTTATTAATCAGAAAAAATAATTACATAATTGATTTTGCAAGAGTTTACACCCGAACAACACAAACACTCTTGCAATGAGCTATATATAAGCTCCATGTCCTAACTACCTCTATTATGGATCACTTATTAAATAACAATGTCCATTACAATAAATGCTATTCAAAACAACTAGCTAACAAATCTCCTAAAATAGAGCCTAAGATACGACACATTTGGAGAGTCATATCTAATTACAACAATATGCTAATTCTAAAAGTCTCCATTAAATAATTAAACATTCTAGAATAATAATTATTAATTTAATATCTTAAATTAATAATTATTTTATTCTAATTTTATAACCTATGATAAAATTGTATTTTTGGATCATCTAACACTTTATTTCAAAACATTGAAATACAAACCAAAACATCTTTACATTCTTTCTATGTAGGGAGTCGATATTCTCCATAGAAAGCTTGTGATTTACTGGGAGGTAAACCCAACACCCAATGTCTAGCTCTTTTCCACAATATAAACATGGCAACCACTCCCCCAAATCCAATCCCAACTCCCATAGCTAATGCCAATAATGACATTTTTTCATCCAAGTGACTTAGCCATCCCACTTTGACATGCTTACTCTTACCATTATTGCCTTCTCCCATGGGTGCTTTCTTTACATTGCAAGAATTTAAAGGACACCCTTGTAAACACTTATTCTTTTGAAATGATGCTACATTGAAAGTAGAAAATTGTGTTCCTGTTGGGATTAAGCCACATAGGCTATTATAGGAAACATCAAAAATTGCCAACATTGACAATTTAGAGAGCTCTTGAGGAATCTTTCCTGTCAACTTGTTTTTGGACAAGTCCAACTCCTCCAAAGTAGATATGTTACTAAGTGATGCAGGAATTTGTCCTTCCAATTGGTTCCCTGATAAATTCAACAATCTCAAGCTACATAGATTCCCTATGCTTGTAGGGATTCCTCCTGTAAAATTATTGCTTGACATGTCAATTATTGTATTTGTAGCAAGCACATATGTGAGAGTATATTCACTTCTTTTAATGATAATGGAAAATGGCACTTGAATCTCATCTTCAGTGCTTGAATCTGTGACATTGATTGTAAATCCCGTGAGTCTCTCAAGATGAAAAGGTATTTCTCCATTGAATTTGTTGTTGGATAAATCCAACACTTGTAGTTTGGTGAGATTTGTGATTGATTTAGGAATACCACCATGGAAATTATTATAACTGACACTTAGCACTTTTAAGTTTCCAAAATTTCCAATATGTTGAGGCAGCTCACCTTCTAACTGATTTTTCCTTAAATCCAACAATTCACACATGGCCAAAGACATTGGAAAAGTTCCTGAAAAATTGTTAGAGTGAGCTGAAAAGAACTGTAAAAAATTTGGAAAGTTTATAGTAGTCAAAACTCCACTAAATGAATTTTTTGATATATCTATAAGGAAAAGAAATTTGAGCTTTTCTATAGTTTTAGGAATCCTCCCACTCATATTATTATTGGATATATCTATGGATTTCAAGGCTTTGAGATTTCCTATGGCTCTAGGAATGTTTCCAGTAAAGTTGTTTTGTGATAAAGTCAAAATTTCTAGTGAAGCCAATCCACTAATATGAGAAGGGATAGTGCCCGACATATTATTCCTACTCAAATCTAGGTGTTGAAGGGACTGGAGATTTCCTATTTCGTGAGGAATTGTACCCGTGATCTGGTTGTTACTGAGGCCGAGATATGTAAGCTTCTTCAATCTTGTAATGGTTTCAGGTATGGCCCCCGTGAGCATATTTGAATGAAGAAATAGAAAAGAGAGATTACTGCAATTTCCAATTTCAAAAGGGATAGAACCTGAAATATTGCCACGAGCACAATTATAGGACGGAGGAGTATCACATAGTCCATAGATTGAAAGGTCAGTGAGCTCCCTCAATTTACCCAACTCAGGTGGTAGGCTGCCGGACAATCGATTGTTCCCCAAATTTAAAGACCTGAGGGACGAGCAGTTTCCCAGCGCCGGAGGAATAATGTTCTCCAATTTGTTAGAACTTAAATCCAGGGTCTGTAGCTGCTGTAGAAACCCCAATTCCACTGGAATTATTCCACTGATGTTGTTTTCTGAAAGGTCCATGTACAATAGCTGCTGTAGAAACCCCAATTCCGCTGAAATTATTCCACTGATGTTGTTTTCTGAAAGGTCCATGTACAATAGCCGGGTACAATTGCGGAGCGCTGGAATTCCTCCACTTAATTGGTTACCACTAAGGTCGATGGACGACAGCCGATTAGTATTGCCCAGAGTCGGAGGGATGTGACCACTTAACTGGTTCCAGGATAAGTCAATAACAGATAGACTTCTCATCAAACCCCAAACGGAAGGCATTGAACCATTGAATCGGTTATGTCCAAGCGACAACTCTTGAAGCGATGTGCAGTTGCTGAGAGAAGTTGGAATACTTCCACTCAGACCATTGCCCCAAAAGTCGAGATGTTCCAAGTTGACTAGACGACCAAACTCAGATGGCATCGTCCCATTCAAGGAGTTCATTGAAAGGTCGATCCATCGAAGGGCTGTGCAATTAGACAATGAAGCTGGAATACTTCCACTCAAATCATTCAATGAAAGGTCGATCCTTCTAAGGGCTGTGCAATTAGACAATGAAGCTGGAATAGATCCTTGAAGCATATAATTAAAGCTGAGGTTAAGTAATCTGAGGGCTTGAAGCTGCCCGAGTTCAGGTGGAATCACTCCTGTGAAATTATTGCCACAAAGAATCAACGTCTGTAATGAAGAAAGGCTGCCAAGAGAGGGGGAGAGGGTACCTCCCAGTTGGTATTTAGGATCCCCCACATAATAATCATGCTCCCCATAATAATCAAACTCATGTCCAACATCAATGGTGGGAACAGGAAGTATTATGGCAATAACTCTTCGAGAGTGCTGAGTGCAGCGAATACCATACCAGGTGGAGCATAGCTGCTTTGAATTCTGAACTGTCCAGTTGCGCAGCTTTCCCGCTGGGTCGGTTTTGATATGCTTTTTAAAGGACAGAAGAGCGTCCAAGTCCCCTTCATGGTGACCCTCCTCCTCCTCCAATGGCTTCCAGGTTGAATGATCAGCAGCAGCAGCAAGAAGAGAGGGTGCGAATATAAGAGAGAGCATGATGATGTTGCAGAGAGCATGATGACCCATTTCTGCGCTCTTAATTGAAACGCAAACGTCCCTCACAGTTGTTATGATGTTTGGTAACACAAAGATAGATAGATATATATAGAAGACATTGGGAGAGGACTTGCCCAGGTCGTCGTAAAGGCAATTAATTTATTTATCGAAATCGCTTCAATTGCGAGCCTTAAACGTATCGAGCGGGATATAGGGGCAACTTGAAAATGAAAGAAGTCACCAAACTCTGAAACGCCGTGAGTGAATGTTAATTAAGTCCTATGCTTTGCAGCGGTCTTTAAGGAGCAATAACTCATTACAAAAAACCATAAAAATGTGCAATCAAGAAATTAAATTCAACAAGTTCATTTAAAATGTACTTCATATAAAGTCGTCGTTTGTGACAATAAACATTGAAAAGCTCCCCTCCATCAATTTGTCTAATTGACGTCTCTTCACTATTTAACACTTAATTCAAACAACGGTTTTCCAAATCATCGTTAAAGTGGGCATGTCTATGGCATGGCCAAGTGATTTATCATTTATTAAAAAATAATACAAAAAATAATACAAGGATAACTCTTTTACTAATTATTATATATTATAAACTTAGAATATTCCTTTTCTATATATAACTTGATTTTAAAATGATTGGAATGTATGTTATTAATTTCAACATTTATTAAAAATTTAAATTCTTTATATTTTCAGTTTAATATTAATGTTATTGGCGGTTTTAATTTCATGTTTTCTAAATTCATTTTAATTCGCAATTAATTGTTTTTAATTATTGTTTATCTCAAATAATTATAATGTGTATATAAGTCATTTATTTTCTTATTTTCAATTAACATTTTTATTTGGTTGATTATGTTGATGATTAATAACCATTGAAATAATAATTGATTTATAGCTTTAAAAAATGGGAAGAGATTACTTAGATTTTTTTTAAATCTTATAATTGTAGTCAAAAGGCTATAAGAGAAGAGTTCGAAGATTACCATATATTTTTTATGACTTGAGAAGTTAGGAATGTTGTAATAAATATTTTGAAATTGAGTTTTCATTTGGGTGTATGTGGACAACTCTAGAGAAAGTTATGTTGAAAATGTATGGCTTCTTTGACTTGTGCCTTAGTCAAAGATGTCAATTCAAATTCAGTCTCATAGTTACTTGAGTTGGTTTTTAATTAACATGTGTGAGGTGGTCTATCATTGAGTTATTGTCAGTTAATTCGAGTTAGATAGCTTCTATTGAGTTGTGGATTAGTTGATGGCTAAAATTAGCTATCTAGTGGAGTTAACTCTAGTTTTTATCAGTTAACTAATCTCTAGTTCTCGAATAGAGATAGACTTGAGTTTAGTTGAGTAGTTTGACTTTGTTTTAACCCAACTAACTCTCAGTTAACAGTAGCAGCTACTAAGTTTAGCCCCTAGTAGGTCATGCAATTCGAGTTGCCTATTAGGATTGGATGAAGGTTGTGCCAACCCCACCCAAGTCCTCTTATAAGTTGCATTGTAAATGTATTGTAAATATTTTGCAACATTTGAAATCAAGATAAAGGGGTCTAAGTCAAGGGACACAGATTCTAGAACTAGGGAGGAGGTTGCTTGCTTGGGACATTATGGTTTCTTGTGCAGAAAAGAAGCCAATGCTAGACAACCATTAAAGGTTGATTTGTGCATGAATTGATGAAGGGGCCCTTGAAATTCAATGAACTACAAGAGGAAGTATGCAAGCCCACGTTGCTTGAGAAGCAACCATAAGAAAAAGGACAGGAATTTTATGGAGGGATTGTGCATTGCAGGTCAACAAGGATGCAACAATAATTGTGGCTGAGGAAGAGGCCAAGAGAAGATAGAGGAAGGAGGAGATAGGGGGGAGACACATTCATACAAGAGGAGGAGACACAGAGACGAACAAAGAGTGGTATGGAGGGGAATCTTTAGCAAGAGCTTCCAAGAGGCAGCGCTGAAGAGAAGAGAAGAGAAGGGGATTGGCTCTCGATCCTTGGAGGATGTGGGTTGAGTTGCTAGTCTTTGGAGCCCTATAAAAGCTTGGGGTCCCTGGAGGCTATAGGTTGAGAGAGGATCCCTAGAGCCCTGTAATAGCTTGGGTATCTAGAGGTTGTGGGTTGAGACAGAGGTCTCTGGAGCCCTGTAAAAACTTGGGTCCTTGGAGGCTATGGGTTGAGATAGAGGTCTCTAGAGCCCTATAACAACTTGGGTCCCTGGAGGCTGTTGGTTGGGATGGAATCTTTGGATCCCTATAATAGCTTGGGGCCCATGGAGGTTGTGGGTTGAGATAGAAAACTCTAGAACCATGTAACAACTTGGGAAGAGACCATCCTGGAGTAGAAGCAAAGGAAGATCGGAATGAAAACTTGTGGTTACCACTCTGATGGTGCAGTGGATTTTGGACTCCCTAGAAGGGGGTGAATCACTGTGTGTACTTAGGAGTGAGCATGGGTGCCTCTGGGCTGCCGATGTTGACCAAGAAAGTAGTCATATGTTAGTGTGATTGAGGAAGGAATCCTCTAGAGTCCTTGATTCAGTGGTAGTTGTTGTGCTAGTATTAGAAGCAAGCAACCCCCTAGATTCTAGAATCTCGCTCAGGGGTTACAATTGCAAGTAAGTGTGGCTCCAACTATCTAAGGTTGGGTGGAGAGGTCTTGTCCCAAACTCAATTGCCCTGTAAGTTCAAAGATAAGTATATGTGTATGTCATTCATGTTCTAATGAATCATGTCATTGTATTGTAGATAATGGTTCTGGATTTAGGGATTGCATTGTGTTAATTATTCTTGTATATGTGGTGCATATATATGTGTGTGTGTGTGTGTGTGTGTGTGTGTGTGTGTGTGTGTGTGTTTTTGTGCTGAATATATAGATGAATGTGTGTGAAAGTTAAAAGCAAAATTGTGTGTAATGATTACTAATGGTAGACACAAAACATCTAATGCATAAGAGGCATAACAATTTGCATGATAACAAATACTAAGCCATAATGTTATGTTGAGCCTAAATCTAGATAAATGTTTAACAACATGAGAAGTAGCAAATAAAAAACTTGTTAAGGAAGAGATAGAGCTCATTACATGTCATGGTCAAGCCATGAGAGCTTGGATTAAAACTTGAAAAATAGTGGGTTTTAAGACCCTTTTATTAATATGAATATTACATGGAAGAACCTCAACGTAGAAGGGTCTATATTCGCTTACATGTAATTTGTTTTCCAAGTTACTAGTTATTGTGTGGCATGGAAAGCAATGTATTAATGTCAAGGGGATTTTTCCCTGGGACCAGTCGATTTCCCAGCTTTGCCTAAATGACCCTCAACCTAGCATTCTTAGTAGGATGGACACCTATTGTTGGCATCCTAGGGTGGATTCTGAGGCGCCTGAATGTTTTGTGTAGCACCATGGAGCTACTTGTAGACTTGACATGGGGTTCGTTACCGTGAGCATGTGGCAAGAGATGTAGGAACCTCTCAGGAGTCCACACCAAGCCCATGGTAGGTAAGCAAAGTAGGATTACCTACACCGCCTTGGGTGGCATTCCCTCCTAATGGGAAGGGAAGACTTGTGGGCCAAGAACCCAATTGAGAATTTGCCACCCAAGCTCAGGAGGGATAATGTTGTAGATCACCCTAAGTAACCAAGGACATCATCATGAAACCATGAAGCATGTCTGGGACTCTACTAGATCCCTGAGATAAAGCCATAGTCGGTAAGATTTGCTTGAATAAGCCTATGCAGAGGCAGAGCTTGTAGTTGAGGAGGTTGCAGAGCTCTTCGTCTAAGACATTACATGTTGTAGAGTTGAGGTTCCCTAACCGAGTCATGGCAGGGTGAGGAGGAAGACCTTTTTGTGGTGCAGAGGAGTGAGGCCATGCACTTATAGGAAATTTTTAGATAACCTTATCCTTTAGACGATCAAAACCATAGTCAAGGGAGGCTTCTGATTGATGGAGCCAGATTCCCCCTCATGTGACTGGTCAGAACGACAGGGAAAAAAGTTGTAGATCTTGAAGCCCGGAAGATAATTTAATTTATAGCTAGTGACTCAACAACAAAGGGTATCAGGGTTCTGTCAAGACACAGTAACAAAAACTTCTTCCATTACTCGAATTCATCAAACAGGGAAGTTGCTGGAGGTGGTTGCCCGAAACCTGGAAGGTCTGGAACCCATAGTGTTATGAGAAAGATTTCTTAAATGGTTCTAGATTTAAGGATTCCCAATTACTAAGTAAAACTAGATTCAAACCTAATCGCCAAGGGATTCCTCGCTTTCCTTAAACCACACAAATAGTGAGTTATCCTCAAGTAGATATGACATTAGCATGAAGTCGTGAAGGAAACATGATAAGTAGTTTAGGATTTTTGGGTACCCAAAGGACCCATATACAGGTGACACATGGTTCTCCCGTAGGTCGACATGTAGTGTGGATGATGTTGACATGACATCACCTAGGAGATGGTTAGACCTTGGAGGTTGAAAACCTTGTAAATGTGAATGGTTGAATGTCCCGAGGAATTGCAGGTACCAAGCATAGGTTGAGAGAGGATCCCTGGAGCCCTGTAACCACTTGGGTATCTAGAGGTTGTGCGTTGAGACTGAGGTCTCTAGAGTCTCATAACAACTTGGGTCCCTGGAGGCTGTGGGTTGAGATAGAGGTCTCTAGAGCATGTAACAAATTGGGTCCCTAGAGGCTGTGGGTTGGGATGGAATCTTTGGATCCCTATAACAGCTTGGGTCCCCTAGAGGTTGTGGGTTGAGATAGAAAACTCTAGAACCTTGTAACAAATTGGAAAGAGAACATCCTAGAGCATAAGAAAAAGAAGACGAGAATGAAGAATTGTGGTTATCGCTTTGATGGTGCAATGGATTTTGGACTCCCCAGAAGGGGCTGAATCACTATGTGTGCACTTAGGGGTGAGGATGGGTGCCTCTGGACTGCCGATGTCGACCAAGAAAGTAGTCGTCTGTTACTGGGATTGAGGAATGAATCCTCTAGAGTGCCTGATTCAGTGGTACTTGTTGTGCTAGTCCTAGAACCCCCTAGACTCTAGAATCTAGCTCAGGGGTTAAAATTGCAAGTAAGTGTGGCTCCAGCTATCTACGTTTGGGTGGAGAGGCCTTGTACCAAACTCAATTGCCCTGTAAGTTCAAATAGAATTATATGTGTATGTCATTCATGTTCTAATGAAACATGTCATTGTGTTGTAGATAATGGTTATGGATTCAGGGACTACATTGTGTTAATTATTCTTGCATATGTGGTGCATCTCTGTGAGGATATATATATATATATATTTGTGTGTGTGTGTGTGCATGTGATGAATATATATATGAATGTGTGTGAAAGTTGACAGAAAAAGTGTGTGTAATGATTACTAATGGTATATACAAAACATCTGATTCATAAGAGGCATAACAAACTACATGATAACAAATAGTAAGCCATAATGTTGTGTTGAGTTTGAATCTAAATACATGTTTATCCACATGAGAAGTTGCACATAAAAATATATTAAGGAAGAGATAGAACTCGTTACATGTCATAGTCAAGCCATGAGAGATTGGATTAAAACTTGAAAAATAATGGATTTTAAGACCCTTTTATTAATATGAAGATTACATGGAAAAACCTTGGTGTAGAAGAGTCTATATTCTCTTCCATGTAATTTGTTTTCCAAGTTACAAGTTATTGTGTTGCATGGAAAGTAATGCATTAATGTCAAGGGGATTTTTCCCTAGGACTAGTCGAGTTTCCATCTTTGCCTAAATGGCCCTTAGCCTAGCATTCTCAGTAGGATGGATACTTTTTGTTGGCACCCTAGGTTGTCTTCTGAGGCGCCTGAATGTTTTGTGTAGCACCATGGAGCTGCTTGTAGACTCGACATAGGGTTCGGTACCATCAGCATGTGCCAGGAGAGGTAGGAACCTCTCAGGAGTCCACACCAAGCCCGTGGTAAGTAAGCGATGTAGGAGCACCTACACCGCCTTGGGTGGCATTCCCTCCTAGTGGGAAGGGAAGACTCATGGGCCAAGAAACCAATCGAGAAATTGTCACCCAAGCTCATGAGGGATAATGTTGTAGATCACCCTAAGAAACTAAGGACATTGTCATGAAACTATGAAGCATGTTTGGGAGTCTACTAAATTCCCAAGATAGAGCCATAGTTAGCATTGTCTTGAAGAAGCCTATGTGGAGGCAGAGCTTGCAGTCGAGGAGATTGCAGAGCTCTTCATCTAAGACATTGTGTGATGTAGAGTTGAGGTTCCTTGACTGACTCATGGTGGGATGAGGAGGAAGACCTTGTTGTGGCACAGAGGAGTGAGGCCATGCACTTATAGGAAATTTTTGGATAACGTTATCCTTCGGACGATCAAAATCGTAGTCAAGGGAAGCTTCTGATTGGTGGAACCATATTCCCCCTCACGTGACTGATCAAAACGACGAGGCAAAAACTTTGTAGATCTTCAAGCTCAGAAGATAATTTAATTTAGAGTTAGTGACTCAACAATAAAGGGCATCAAGGTTCTGTCAAGACACAGTAACAAAAAATTCTTACATTACCCAAATTCATCAAGCGGGGAAGTTGTTGGAGGTGGCTGCCCCGGAAACTTAGAAGGCTTGAAACCAATAGTGTCGTGAGAATGATTTCTTAAATGGTTCCGGGTTCAAGGGTTCCCATTTACTAAGTAAAACTAGATTCGAACCCAATCGCTGAGGGATTCCTCGCTTTCCTTAAACGACACAAATAGTGACTTATCGTCAGGTAGAGATGACATTAGCATGAAGTCATGAAGGACACGTGATAAGTAGTTTAGGAGTTTTGGGTACCCAAAGGAGCCATATACAGGTGACACACGGGTCTCTTGTAGGTTGATACACGGTGTGGATGATGTTGACATGACATCACCTAGGAGATGGTTAGACCTTGGAGGTTGGAAACCTTGTAAAAGTGAATGGTTGAATGTCCCTGGGAACTACAGGTACTAGGGATCTTTAGTTGACAACACACTAGTTGGCAGAGAACTTCTCTGTCACTTAGGGCCATTAACTCTGAAGTATTCTAATATATGCCTCAGGGTTGTGGGGCCCACAAGGAAACAACCAGATAATGTGTGGAGGGTTACGTGGTATCTTTGGATATCGAAAGCCCATAACCATTACCAAAAGTAATATTAGAAGGTTCGAGATAACGGTATGGATAGAGAATGCGTGTTTGGACCCACACCCATGTAGCAAGTCATTGGCAAGAGACTTTTCCATCACCACGAAGTTGTGAAACATCATTCGGAGGATCGAATTCTGGGGGAAACCTTCACTTGAGAGTTTGAGATGTTCTTAGGGTCTCAGAGTCATGACACATCAGCTGCAAGGTCGATTTTCGAGGGGAGGGGGGCTCAACTTGAGAATTTGGGATGTGATGAGGATCCCATAGTCGTGACACATCATCCAGAAGGTCAGATTCAGTGGGGGAACCTCAATTTGAGATTTCGGGTTGATCTAATGGTCTTGAAGTCATAACACGCTAGCTGGAATATGGAGATTTAGGAGGGGACTTCAAATTGCAAATTCAAAGTGTGTTGGGGTCCCAGAACCACACAGAGTTAGTAAAAAAAATAGCCCCTTCCTCAAATTTGAAATGAAGGGATCATGTACATTACAAAGAGGTATCAGAGCATCTAGGTTCAATACTTGGACTAGATGGGTTTCATCACAGGAAAGTGAGTAAATTTTATTAAGTAATTATAGGGTACTGAGTTAGTCTGGACTATGATTTCTGTTTGTTAATGAAATTGTGCTAAGGTAAGTTAGCGGATGGCTAACAACTCGATGGGATCATGATTATGGTTGTGAATATGTTGTTATCATTAACTATGGACCAATTGCACAATTAAGTGATTGTTGCATATATTTGTAAATGGCTTGTGTGTTAACATGGTTGTTTTGTTACTATAGGAACCCCCAAGACAAATCCATGATAGTAAGCTCATGATCTTGATTTTGTGTTTAATAATTGTTTTTAAAATTTCTAACAATGTTTGTGATTAACAACACATCACAAGCATCATAACATAGAAAAGATACAGTGATGAGGACTAGAATGGATGCATTTAGTTCTGATTAGTCCTAGCATAGAAGTGATGGAGCCAGAACCAATGAAGAAGAGGGACCTGTTTGGCAAGGGGGAGGGAATCACTCCCCGGATTAGATGGACACCTTCAAAAGCCTTCAAGATCAGGTAAGGATATTTAAGGCCGATAATGAGAGACTGGTAAGATCCCAAGAAATCCAACTTGAGATCAATGCAGTCATCCTACAAAGTCTCTCGAACTATCAGAGGCAAAGGAAATCTAAAATGAGGACCAATCACAAATACAACAAAGGCATTCGTGAGTCAGAAGAAAACACCAACAGAGTAGATGGTGGTGGACCCAGAAAGAGGCCCAAGAAGGGAAGTGAGGGCACTATGCTAGGGGGAACCTTTAAGGACTCCAGGAGTAAGGGCTAGAATGCAGGTGCCTTGCTCGAGCAAACCGTCTAGTTCTGCTACCCGAAGATACCACCACTCTCACCATCACCATCATTGAGAGAGAAAGGAAAAGGATCATATGCCCGAAGAATTAAAAGGGCAAAGTCACCCAAATTTGATGGGGATGTGAAGAAGGTAGAGGACGTTGAAGCATGGTTGCTAGGGATGAAGAAGTTCTCTAGAATAGATGATTATTATGAGAATATGAAATCCAGATTCACCTCTTATAGCTTAAAAGGAAAAATCGACATTTGGTGGGAGGACCTAAAGAATACCAGAGCCATTGCCGAGAAGGAGTTAACATGAGAGGAGTTTGAGAAGCTCTTCAAATAGAAATACCTGTATGAACGCTACTATGACAATAAGGCAAAAGAGTTCTATAAACTCAAAATGGGTCAGATGACCAGTCATGAATATGTCACCAATTTTTTGGGACTATTGAGGTATGTACCATATCTCAAGGATGAGAAAGTTAAAATTTAGAGGTTCATCAGTGGGATTCCTATGGTATTCAGAGATAAAATTTAATTGTTGTAACCCCAGACCCTGAACGACACAATCAAGAAGTTAGATCATTACTATGAGAAATCAAGGCGTAGGCCTAAGATTAAAAGTAACTAGCTAGCCAAAAGCACCGCTGGGAAAAATAGGAAATGGTCCAAGAAGAACCTAGAAATAAAAGAGGGGAAACACCCAACTCAAACAAGACATTCAGAGCAGAAGGCCAATATTTCCATTAAGGGAAATGTGCAGCATCTAGTGTCATTACAGCCCAAGATCAAAGGTTGACAACCACTCAAGTATTGGACCTGTGGTGGGAACCACAAGAGAAAGGATTATCCACATTAGCAGGATGTCAAAACCAAGATCTACATTGCTCAGGAGGTAAGCATGGTGGTCAAAGTAGCCTGGAGTATGCCAATGGTTTACGCAAAATTGGATAACCACCAAGTAGGCCACTGGGCATCCATCATTGAGATGGAAGGTAAGCTACAAGAAAAAGTTGTTTCTATTTTGACTGATCTAGGTTCTAATTATATCTATCTCAGCCCAACTCTTGTCAAAAAGTGCGGATTGGACAAGGAATTGCATAAATAACCTTGGCTGGTTCAATTGGTAATGAAGACAAGGAGAAGAATCAACCATTGGGTAAATTCATGTGCATTTGAACTCAGTGGCATGCCTGCAACATCCCACTTGAATGTGCTACCATTGGTTGGGTGTGGCATATTATTGGGCATGGATTGGTTGTACATACACCCAACCAAGGTAGATTTCTATGAAAATGCAATAGAATACTTGGATGAGCAACGAACGAAAAGAGTGTTACAAGGGCATAAAAATCCCATATCTGTGTGGTTAATCACTTCTATGCAAGAAAAATGTAGCAATAAGAAGGGATGCAGTTTTTTTCAGTACAAGGTTCCAAGAACGAGGGATTCGATAGAGCAACAAAAGATGAGGAAGTTGAATTTCTTCAAAGCTACCTTGTTTTGCAATAGTATGTGGATGTCTTTCTAGTGGAGGTTCCTGGACTGCCTCCTCATAAAGAGATATTTTTTTATCGAGTTGGTACCTGGGGTAGCACCAACATATAAGGGTCCATATAGAATGATCACCCAAGGGTTGGTTGAGATAAAATTACACCTAAAGGAAATGCTCGACAAAGGATACATAAGGCCAACTATGTCTCCTTGCGGAGCACCTGTATTGTTTGTAAAGAAGAAATATGGAACCCTAATATTATGCATTGATTACAGATAACTGAACAACGTAACCATCAAGAATAGGTTCCCATTACCAAGAATTGGTGATCTCTTTGACTAGTTAAGGGTAGCAACAATCTTCTTGAAAATTGACTTGAGGTCATGCTACCATCAAGTAGGAATCAAGGAGGAGGGCATTCATAAGATTGTTTTCAGAACAAGATATGGGCACTATGAATTCGTAGTGGTTCCCTTTGGGCTTACTAATGTCCCTGCCACGTTCATGTGCCTAATGAATGAAGTGATACGACTATACTTGGATAATTTTTTCATTGGATTCGTTGATGACATATTGGTTTATTCAAAAATAGAAGAAGAACATGAAAAACACTTGGTGGTTGTGTTACAATTGTTGAGATAACATAAGCTCTATTGAAAGCTTGGTAAGTGTGACTTCTTCCAATCACAGGTACACTAATTAGGGCACATTGTCTACAAGGAAGGTGTATCAGTTGATCCTAATAAGATCAAAGCCATAAGGGAGTGGCAAACTCCAAAGAATGTGGATGATATTAGATCATTCATGGGATTCGTAGGATATTATAGGACATTAATTGGAATTTCTCCAAAATATGACAGCCCATTACAACCTTACAGAGAAAAGGGAAAATATTTGAGTGGACTCCACTATGTGAAAAAATCTTTGAGCAGTTAAACCAATTGCTCACTAGTGCACCAGGCTATAGAATTGTAGCTCCTAACAAGGATTTCGTAGTCTGTACTGATGCCTACAAAGAGGGACTCAGTGGAGTCTTAATGAAGGAAGGGTGATTCATGTGCTATGAGTCTATAAAATTAAATAAACATGAGAAAAATTATGTGACACGTGATTTATAATTGGATTCCATCATTCATGCTTTAACAAGGTGGAGACACTACCTCCTTGGTCGAAATTTCACGCTCATATCAGAATATAGTTGGCTCAAATATTTTTTTGGACAACCAAATTTGAATGTTAGGCAAGCCATATGGATGGACACACTCAGCGAGTTTGACTTTGACATTAAGTATATAAAGGGAAAGGAAAACAAAATTGATGATGCCTTGAGAAGGAGAATCCAAGTGAATCACTTGGAAATTGTAAGCTAATATGTAACAAATCCGGAAGAAAGGATCGAAAGCGTCGGACAACAAGATCAAACAAACCAACAAGTAAAGTAAAGTTTGTGGCAAGGCAGTGAGGATGGATACTATCACTTCACTGAGGACGACTTAGTCAGATTCAAAGGCAAAATCTATGTTCCTAACAATGATGAAGTAAGAAGATTTATAAAGAGATAATTCCATGTTAAACCTTACTTAGGCCACCTGGGGTATCAAAAGACCCTTACAACCGTTAAAAGTTACTACAACTAGCCAAATATGAAGAAGGAAGTAGCTGACTTCGTGGAAAAATGCATGGATTTCTAACAGGTAAAGGTCGAATGCAAGCACCCGACAAGATCATTATAGCCTATCTCTATTTTTAAAATGAAAATGGGAGGTAATCTCTATGGATTTCATTACAATATTTCCCAAAACAACTAAGCAGCATGTTACAATCATGATAGTGGTGGATAATCTTAGGAAGGTAGCTCATTTACTGGTAGTCAAATCCACCACTAGTGATATAGCACAAATTTTCATAAATAGAATGTGAAGAAACATGGCATCCCCAAGAAGATTATGTCAAATGGAGATGCTAGATTTACTTCTAGGTTTCGAAAGGAACTGTTTGCAGTTTTGGGAACAAAATTAGCATTCAGTACCACCTATCATCCATAAATAGATAGGAAAACAAAAAGGAACAACCAGATCCTTGAGGAGATATTGGGGAGAGTATCTTCCACTTGTGGAATTTGCATACAACAATGGGCACCAAGAATCCATAAAGATGAGCCCCTTTGAAGCATTATATAGTAGGAGATGTAGTACTCCTATTAGCTGGATTGATCCAGTTAAAAGGGCCCATGTAGGACCTTATATGTTTAAATATATGGAATGGCAAGTTCAAATTATAAGGAAAAATTTGAAAGTGGCATAGGATAGACATAAAAGCTATGCAGATAAGCACTAGGTTCACAAAGAGTTCCAAGCTGGAGAACACGTTTATTTGAGAATCAAGCCTAAGAATATTTCCCTAAGGATGGGAACATGTGTCAAGCTAGCACCATGGTATTGTGGGCCATTTGAAATCCTTGAATGGATATGACCAACAGCATATAGATTGGATTTACCTCCATCAGTTAGAGTTCATGATGGTTTCCATGTTTCCTTACTTAAAAAGTATGTACAGGATTATAATCATGTGATTGATTGGTCTATGCTATAGGTGGAACAAGAAGGAGAGTTCTAACCAAATCCAAATTTCCTTCTATACTGGAGGAGTCTCATGCTCTGAAACCAATCCATAGAGTAAGTCAAGGTATAGTGGAAGCACTTTGGGCTAGAGGAGGCCACGCGGGAAATGGTTGACCATGAAAGTTGATTATCCATTCTTGTTTGATTGTTAGAGCAAGTATGTATTGTAAACATTGTATAGAGTTTGTGTATAAATATCCATAAAACAATATGTGTTTCATTTTTATTCTATGTTTCATATGGGAAATTGAACACCAAGGATGTTGTTCCCTCAAGGGGGGAGGGGACTGTGAAAACCCCATCCAAGTCCTTGTATAAGCTGCATCGTAAATGTATTATAAATATTTTGTAACATTTCAAACCAAGAAAAAGGGGACTGAGTCAAGCAACATAGATTCCAGAGCTTTGGAGGAGGTCACTTGCTTGGGATATTATGGTTTCTTGTGAAAACAAGAAGCCTAAAATGAAGGATAGCCATTAAAGTTTCGTTGGTGCATGAATTGATGAAGGTGACCTTAAAATTAAATGAACTACAAGAGGAAGTATGCAGACCCATGTTTCTTGAGAAACAACCACAAGAAAAAGTACAGAAATTTTATGGAGGGACTGCGCACTGCACGTGAGCAAGGAAGTAGTAGGAATTGTAGCTGAGGAAGAAGCCAAGAAAATATAGAGGAAGTAGGAGATAGGGTGGAAACAAATTCATAAAGGAGGAGGAGATACAAATACAAACAACAAGTGGAATGGAGGGAAGATTCATAAAGAGATTCCAGTAAGCAACGCTGAAGAGAAGAGAAAAGAAGGGGATTGGCTCTTGATCCCTAGAGGCTATGGGTTGAATTTCTAGTCACTAAAGCCTTGTAATAGCTTGGGGTCCATGAAGGATGTGGGTTGAGATAGGATCTCTAGAGCCCTATAACAATTTGGGTCCCTGGAGGATGCGGGTTCGAATGGAATCTCTAAATCCCTGTAACAACTTGGGTCCCCTCGAGGCTATGGGTTGAGACAACAGTATCTAGAGTCTTGTAACAGCTTGCGAAGAGATCATCCTAGAGCAGAAGTGGAGGACGATCAGAATGAAGGCTTTTGGTTACCTCCCTAATAGTGCAGTGGATTTTAGACTCCCTAGAAGGGGGTGAATCACTGTGTGTGCACTTGGGGGTGAGGTTGGGCACCTCTAGACTCCCTGTGTCAATCAAGAAAGTAGATATATGTTAGTGGGATTGAGGAAGGAAGTCCTTTGGAGTCCCTAATTTAGTGGTACTTGGTGTGCGAGTCCCAAAAGCAAGAAACCCCCCCAGACTCTGGAATATGGCTTAGGGCTGACAGCTGCAAGTAAGTGTGGCTGCAACTATATACAGTTGGGTCAAGAGTCCTTGTTCGAGACTCAGTTTCCATGTAAGTTTAAATATAAGTATTTGTGTATTCCATTCATCTTTTAATGAATCATGGCGTTGTGTTGTAAATAATGGTTCTAGATTCAGGGACCACATTGTGTTGATTATGCTTTCATATGAGGTGCATCTCTATGGGGATGTGTCATTGATCTATCTTTGTGTGTGTGTGTGTGTGTGTGCACGTGCACGATGATTATATAGATACATGTGTGTGAAAGTTGAAAGAAAAATGTGTGTAGTGATTGCTAATGGTAGACAAAAAACATCTAATGCATCAGAGGCATAACAAATCACAAGATAAAAAAGACTATGCCACAATGTTGTGTTGAGCCTAGATATACATACATGTTTAACAATGTGAGAAGCATCACATGAAATAATTATTAAGGAAGAGACAAAACTCTTTACATGTCATGGTCAAGCCATGAGATCTTGGATTAAAACTTGAAAACTAGTGGGTTTGGAGTCCCTTTTATTAATATGAATATTACATGGAAGACCCTCTTTGTAGTAGGGTTTGTATTCTCTTGCATGTCAATTTTTTGCCAAGTTACAAGTTGTGGTGTTTCATGGGAAGAAATGCATTAATGTTAAGGGAAATTTTCCCTAGGACTAGTTGAGTTTCCAATTTTTCCTAAATAGCCCTCAACTTGCTATTATCAAGAGGTTGGATATCTATTGTTCGTGTCCTAGGGTGGTTTCTGAGGTGCCTGAATTCTCTCTGTAGCACCATGTAGTTTCTTGCAGGCCCAACATAGGGTATGGTATTTTCGATATGTGGAAGGATAGGTAGGAACCTCTCAAGACTCCACACCAAGCTCGTGGTAGGTAAACGATGTAGGAGTGCCTAGGCCACCTTGGGTGGAATTTCCTCCTAGTTGGAAGGGAAGAACCATGGGCCAAGAACCCAATGGAGAATCTATCACCCAAGTTTAGGAGAGATATTGTTGTAGATCGCCCTAAGCAACCAAGGACATCATCATGAAACTATGAAGCATGTCTGGGAGTTTACCAGATTTCTAAGATAGATCCATAGTTGGCAAGACTAGCTCGAAAATCCTGTGCAGTGATATATCTTGTAGTCGGGGATGTTTCAAAGCTCTTTGTCTAAGACACTGCGCGATGCAGAGTCAAGGTTCCTTGACCGAGTCATGGCGGGATGAGGAGGAAGGCCTTGTTGCAGTGCAAAGCAGTGAGAACATGAACTTATAGGAAATTTTGGGATAACCTTATCCTTTGGGCAGTCAAAACCTTAGTCAAGGGAGGCTTTTGATTGGTGGAACCAAATCCCCCCTCACGTGATTGGTTGGAATGACAAGGTGGAAAATCCATAGAGCCTGAAGCCTGAAAGATAATTTAATTTAGAGTCAGGGGCTCAATGGTAAATGAAGTCAGGATTCTGTCGATAGATGATGATGGAAACTTCTTTTATCACTTAGATCTGTCAGGCAGGGAAGTTGTCGTAGGTGGCCATCCCAGAAGCTCAAAAGGTCAAAACCTTTGAGTGTTGTGAGAATGATTTATTAAAGGGCTTCAGGTTCTAGGGTACCCATTTACCAATTAAAATCAAATTTGAACCAAGTCGTTGAGGGATTCCTTGCTCTCCTTAAACCGGATAGATGGCGACTTATCATCAGGAGAGATGACATAAAAACGACGTCTTGAAGGACATGTGGCAAGTAGTTTGGGATTTTTGCGTACCAAAAGGAGCCATATATAGGTGATGCATGGACCTCTTGAAGGTTGACATTTGGTGTGGATGATGTCAACATGATGTCACCCTAGGGATGGTTAGACCCCAAAGGTCGAAAACCTCGTAATTGCAAATGGTTGAATGTCATGGGGAACTGTAGGTACCAGGGATCATTAGTTGATGGATAACTTCTCTATCACTTAGGTTCATTAATTCAGAAGTATTCTGATATAGGTGTTATGGTTTTGGGCTCACAAGGACACTGATGGATAGCACGTGGAGGGTTATGTGGAATCTCAGGATACCTAAAGTTGGTAACCATTGCAGAAAGCAACATCAAAAAATTCAAGGTAACAATATGGATAGAGGATGTTTGGTTAGACCCAAACTAATGTGGCAGGCCACTGGCAAGAGAGTTGGCCATCATCATGGAGTCATGACACATTAGTTAGAGGGTCAGATTCCAGGGGGTACCTCCACTCGAAAGTTTGATATGTTTTGAGAGTCTCAAAGTCATGGCACGTCATCTAGGAGGTCGAATTCTAAGGGGGGCTCAACTTGAGAATTCAAGATGTGATGAGGGTTTTGAATTCGTGAAACATTAGTTGGAATGTTGGATTCTATAGGGGACCTCAACTTGAAAGTTCGAGATGATTTGAGGGTCTCAGAATCTTGACACGCTAGCCAGAAGATCGGAATTTCGAAGGGGACTCCAAATTGAAATTTCAAGATGTGTTGGGGTCCCAAAGCCTCACCAAGTTAGTACAATAAAAATTAAAAAAATTACTCCATTCCTCAAATGTGACATGAAGGGGTCAGGTAAATTACAAATGCACATTGTATTTATTTATTGTACACAATTTTTTGTGTATAGGCTTGAGGATCAAGGCATAACATTTCTCTTAGAAATTGTGCAAGGAAATAGGATAAATTCCTATTTTTTAAGTGCATATTTGCACTAGGAAATATGAGCTCCTAGTAGGACTTATTTGCTTAAGGGTTGGGTGAGCCTTGAGAGAGAATTGATCAGTATTGCAAAAATCTTCAGGCTTGAAGAAAATTCTATGTAATAGATCAGATTCTTTAGTTGATTTTACACAAGAAAGAGGGGTTTTCCACAATTTGGTTCCCCATATATATTATGTGTTCTATGTGTGATTGTGTTTCTAGTCATTGTTTTCTTTCTGCAAATTTTTTTCTTTTTAATTGATAAGTGGGTGAATCTTGAAAATCACGCTTACCCTATGGCTGAGAGGCCACGACTCAGGGGCATCTAAGCCATCAAAGTCACCCGGGGATCGCACCTGGCTTGAGCCGCACCAGCGGAAACCATGTTGGATTTTTGGTATCGGCGAGACTAGAACCGATGACCTTTGCTTACAGAGTGCCTTAACAGTGCACTCCTTCACCAACTATTCTAAATCTCTTTGATAAATCTTTCTGCAAATTATTAGTAGAGAAATCTTGTGCCTTTTCTGACCAATTTTATCTCATTAGAAATTACAAGGTTTCAAGGATTTTATACATGGTATTAGAGCTGGAAAAAAGATAGAGATTGAGTTCCTTGATAAAATGTAGGTTTTAACCCCGTACAGAAATTACCTGCATACAAATTCTAAATCACAGGAAAAATAAAAATGCAAGAGCATAACACATAAAACACATATACACAGAGATTTCCCACTGGATCCCAAAACCGAGACTACCAGCTTGATTTTTCATTATGTTCCTTTCAATGTTACAATACATATTTATACATGCCAAAGCATCCAATACCATGGACCGAAAACCATCACATCCAAAACCATGGACCGAAAACCATAGGTAGGTTCGCCCAACCTAATATAGGGTCCAAAAAAAAATTTCCCGGGGCGCTGCCCCGAACCCCGTAGAGGGGGGCTACTCGCCCCCCTCAAACCCCCCTGTGACCGCCCCACTGCATAATCGGTGCAACGAAGGGGGGGCTCCGCCCCCCCTCTAATCCTCTGGTTGACTACGTAGGTTAGTCGTGGAAAGAATATAACACAACTCAACAATCTCCCACTTGTTGTTTTCTTTCCACATGAGAGCTTAGTCATTTTTCCAGCTCTGAAACGCCCATTGTTTCTCTACACCAAGAGAACTTCTCAGAGCTCATAGATTTTGTCAATGCATCTATAGTATTC
>APFE030790880.1:0-12612 GCA_000404065.3 Pinus taeda
TCAAAATACTGGTGTATTGATCTGTGATCTGTTTGTGAGCGGTGTCCTTTTGGTGTTATGTCTGAGGAACTTGCCCTATAAATTCCTACAATTGTTGCTTCAAGCCACATGTTGGAACCACTATTCCATGGATTTTAGGCTAGGCATGGAGTAGTTTCTTCCTATTGGAATTTCAATTTTAGAGAGTCTGAAATGCGCTAAAGAAGACTTCCAAATAACCCAACAAGGATCTTCCTCATCTAGATAGCCTCACAATTTGCTTGAATAGAATCCATGTACCATGCTTATGCTGAACTGAGTGAAACTGATCTCAACTTCCTGTTGTAGCAAGAAGTTGTTGCTGACCTAATACTGAAGATTCCCCCTGATGTGCTTTTCTTGTCGGATGGACTCCCTATCCAATATGCATCTGTGAAGCCTAGAAGCTTCACTCCCTATATCCATCTGTACCAAATACCAAACTAAGTGGTGCCTCTGAGGTATCTTAACACATGTTTAGCTACCTTCCAATAAAGTTTGGTTGACTTAACCGTTTCTTTACTAAGTTGGTTAACTGTAAAAGATATTTCTGGTCGCGTGTTAACCAAATACATATGTGAACCCACAAGCTACCTGTAGATAGTAGGCTCCACTACTTCACATGAAGTAACATTGTCCTTCAACCAATCATATGATAAAGGAGTCTCAACGGGTTTGTTGCTCTCCATGTGGAACTTCTTCAATATCTAATTGGAAACATTTCCCTGAGAGACAAATAGTTTATCATCTCCTTGCCATACTTCCATACCAAGGGAATAATGCACAAGCCACAGGTCGTTCATCTCGAATTATCTTTCAAGATCTGCTTTGCAAGATTTTACCAGCTTCTCATCACTTGTTATAATTAAATCATCGACATATACTACTATAATCAACAATTTACCTTCAACCACAATATGGTAAAGGTTCGCATCTACTTCACTTTTGGTGACCTCCTATGTCTGTGATGTGATGTGGGTCATCCCACATTCTCTCTAATAGCATGTATCAATCTGTGATCCTCTCTCATGAGCTTCCTTCCATCTTTGGAAGTCCCTACATGAGTGGGTGCTTCCAATCTCTTCTCTTATGAATTTGGTTGCTCCATATCATCCCGAGGTTCTTCCTTTGGAGCTAAAAGCTCCTCATCTACATGTAACTAAAGCTCCCTCTCAAGGGAACATCTGATGGTCTTCTCTTCATCAAAATTCACATCTCTATGAACTACTGTCATCGTTTGATATGGAAGGCACACTCGATAGTTTTCAGGTGTATCAGTGTACCCCACAAATATGCCCAACTCAGTTGTTGGTTCTATATTTTTCCTTGCATCCTGGGTAACGTGACAGTAAACTGATGAACCAAAGATCTTGAAGTGTGCCACATGTTACCACAAATGCTCCCACTCTAGTAATTTCTCCCTCTCACTTACCAAATCCTAGTATTTTTGATAGGTCTTGGGAAAGCATGGAAGTGCTAGGCTGACTAGTTCATCTTCAACAATTGTAACACCAACACTTCCAAGCTCATCCTGACATCGGGTGAACTTGGCCAACTATTTTGGTATTGTGTCGCCCTTCTCCATCTTGATTTTCCTATGCTTTTCCTTCAGTGCCAACTTCATGTGGTCATTTTTGTTTTGAAATAGGTCTATCAAGGCCTTCCACATTGCATATGGAGTCTCCTTACCATGGGGGCTCGAGACAATATGATCTTAAACTCTTTCTAGGATAATCCTTATTTTCCTTTGCAACACGTTTTCTCTACCTTGAAAGATCTTGAGCAATAGTTGTTGGAGGCTTAGGAATGTCTTTGTTTATGAATTCCTTAAGCTCGTTGTCTTCCAACACTGCCTCCATCCTATCCTTCCAAGAAATATAGTTCGAACTACCCTCAAGGGCATATTTGAGTCTAAATCTGTAGAACAACATCCAGCTCACTATGAGTGATAATGCAAATTCAGTTTCACTTGCAAATGACAAACTCCTATTATCCTATTCTAGAGTGATTTATGCTCTTATACCATGTAGAAATTCATTGTAGATTCAAACTGCTTATGTAATATGCTAAAACAAAAGACTTGAATCTACTCTACTCATCAACGGAAACAATTAAATGATCGTGAAATCATAAGGCATACAAGAGAAATAATTCAATCAACACATTGCATAATGGTTTCCTTGGGAAATCCACAACTAAAAACCCTTGCTATTCGTATATTTCATTATTCTGAAAGTATGAGACGATTACAATGCTTTGCTCAAGCCTAAGAAACCTTTGCACTATCTCTATCTATCTCAGAGCTTCCTAGACAAGCCCAGGAAAACACTTAACCAAATTTTGTCTTGCCCAAGTCCATATGTCCTTGCGTTGTTTCCTTGGGAATTAGACCCTATTAATTAGAGAAATTCCTTAATTGGAATTGTGCAATCCTCATAGGCCTTCCTCTAAATTCATGTACCACCTTTACAATTCAGATGATTATATAACTGATAGTACATTGTCCCTGAAGTCCAATATTAACTGGGTAACTCTCATATCTGACATGCATGAGTTATTTATGACTGAATAATCAATTATCTAGTTGACCACATGAAGCACCACCCCACCTTCTGACCTCCTACTAGTTCCTCCATCAGTTGGAACTAGTTTAACTGACTTTAACAGAATTGATTGAGACAACTAATTCAAACTAACTTAGTTAACTAATACAAGTTGTCTTGTGACATGAAATTACAATTTTATTCCTAATTTAATTCAAGGAAAACAATAATTTAGGATTTTGTTGATGCATTTTCAACACTAACTACTTTAATGGTTTGGTTGTTACTCTTCTAAATCGTATGTTTATTAATACAAATACCCCTAATGATGTTAGTGTAGATAGGTATGTCTTTAGTGGTTTGTAATAAAGGGATCTTTATACAAAAATTACTCAATTCAGAATGAAGATCATATTCCACAGGTACCTCAACTTTCTTTACAAGTAGTCTCTCTAGAAAAGGTGGTTCCAATGTTTAATGTGGTTCTCTTGTCACACCATTATTTTTTGTTTCTATTTGTTTATGTTCATCCTATTTGTTGTCAGATTCTATTTGAGGATCCTCCCCTTGTATGACCATTGCATATTTGTTCATATTAATCACTTTCCCAGATCTAAGTTGAATTTCATTTATAGGAAAGTAAGTAATAACATAGGGGGGAAAAGATTGTAATTCTATGTTTTCCATAGGCTAAGGAGGTTCATTAATAGGATTAGATATAGGTTGTGTAGGCAGTTTTGTTGGTCATGGAGGGTTCAAGTCAAATGATTGTTTGATCTGCTATGAAGATGGATTAACATTTTGAGGTAATGGTAGTGGATGTGATGGTAGGGGTGGTAATGGTAATGAGGATTGCTACTGTGTGGGATAGGGTGGGTTGTAACCTTGCTAGTACTAAGGCACATTAGGTGTCTATGGCACATAAGGTGGATATTGTGGTTGATAATAGATATATGAGGTTGTTGGAATTTGGGACTGATAAACTTTCCCATAAGGGTTTCCTCTCCATCCTTGATCCTGCGGTGAATGTTGAGGCTCAACCATTTAGAAATTTTGAGCCAACCATTTCAATCCAAATTTAACTTCAGTTCAAACCATAAAATATACAAGCCAAAATCCAAGAGTTGTTCATTGATAATGCTCCATCCTTCGGACTATCAATTCAATGCCTCAACAGAAAATTATAAATCTAAAGAACAAGAATTGATTTGAAACGTAAATCTAAAAATCAAATCATTCAAAACTATAAAAATTGATTAACTACAATCACACTCAAACATCATACTACAGTAGCAATTCACCACACAATTATTCATACACAAAATAAATGGATTACAAACACACGAAAATTAGGACTGAGCCATGAATACAGAAACAAGTTCAGCCAACAATAGAATTACAGACCAAAACACAAACTACGGAATCAAGGACAAACAAACAGAAACCAATATTTCAAAATAATAGAAAAAATGTTCAGCAAAAACAAACATAGAGCATGAAACGTTCAGCACAACTATCTCACCAAACTCCATGCCAAACAACGAAAATGATAGATCAACTGTTAAAGAAATCGAGTCTAGATGATTTAACTAAAAGAACAAGAAAAATAACAACCTTAATTACTTTAGTGCCAACGACTAATTATGTAGCTCTACTATTGTTAGTTAAAAGTTACTACATGTCATCATACGCACAATAGAACTCCCCTAATGCTGGAGCACCAACACAATAGCTAGAATAAACATGCTATACATAATAGAATCATCAATGTACACCGGTCGCATGTTTATGCAAAAACACAGTTTATACTACCTCTTCTAAAAGACGTTTTACAGCAACACCAAAACTACGATCACATCACAAGACTATACTTAGTGCAAAGTCAACGTGGGACATCCATTTCCTATAGTTTGCAAGGTTTCCTTACACAACAATGTAATGACCAATTATACACATAACTATCCCTTTGTGTTATGCACTGAATTGACTTTAATTTTCTAATGTTGTTTATCATAATGAACATCTTTGAAATGTCAAGTATAGTAGATTTGGAGTGCCTCTGTGTTTCCTCATCAACAACAGAGATGGCCCCACTTAAGAGGAGACCACGTAAAGAGATTGTTGAAGGTGTTGAAGAAGGGGTAGAAGAAAGTTCTATAATCTCAACCCCAATCTATATAGATACACCATGTTGCAATGATAAATCCATGTCAATAACTTTCTCAGGTATATATTATCTATTTGCACGCAAATAAATTCTCGGGGATGAGGATGATGTTGAAGTGTATCAAAATGTGAAGATATATTGGTTACAAAATATAGCATCGCATCCCACAATTCTCCCATTTGTAGAAACCATTGAGTGGATCATAAAATAATTGATGTAAAGGATATGACCATTCAAGACAGTAACGACATATCTTTGGCAACATATATACATACTATACATAGACATAGACATATACATACATCGTTGCATTGCTGAGTATTGCAAATTCCCTAACTATCGGGTAGCTCTCATAACAAAATGGTATGAATATTTTGCCTTAGCTAACTAGGATATCTTAAATACATGGTGGAAAGACCCTAGCAAATTTTGGATGAGAGTTGATTGACTCTACAAGACCAAGTTTTTAAGAAAAGCATATCGGTTGGTAGTGGACATGTGATGTCATTTTTATGGTAAATCAAATGTAGATACATTCGAAGAATCTTGGGAGCCATTAATATATACCCGGGCCCAAGAAGGAAGCATGTTCAATTGGGCATAAATATTATGTACTTCAATTCATACAAGGGTAAAATAAGGTTAGAAGCTTAAACTCTCTATTTCAAGATGCTCATCTCATCTTATCTCACCTAGAATTCAAATAAGATGGAGTTGGTACAGGTTGCATCTTGGTGGACCCAAAAAAATAAGATGCTCATCTCATCTCACCTAGAATTCAAATGTTCAAGGAGATAGATTCTGTTGAAAATAGCAACAAGAAATGATAAAAATAGAATCCATAATATTTCAATTTTAATTTGTCCTTGAATTAAAATTCGAATTTAGTCTCACGAGCTGGTTGAAAAATAATTAATTAATTCATCTTGGATTAATTAGTTGGAGAAATTCAAGCTAGAAGTCCTTGTGAAGTCATGCAACAGTTATCCCTTAAATTAAGGAGATTATCCCTTTTACACATGGTAACAATAGGATCACCCAGGAAAACTGCACAAGGAAATAGGAGCTTGGAGGGTAGAGGAGAAGGCTTGTGAGAAGCTTTGATTGCCTGTGAGCATCCAAATAACTAGTAATGGTAGATGTTGTTTGTTTACGGGCTTTTTAAAAAACAAAAAATTAGCTGGTAATGATAGATGTTGTTTGTGTAGGAGTTTTTTACAAAACAAAAAATTAGGTGGTAAATATAGATAGGCTTTTTAAAATACAAAAAATTAACTACTAATGGTAGATGTTGTTTATTTATCTTATTAAAAAATAAATAAAAACTAACGAGATTAAAAAATAAATAAAAACTATGTGATGTTTTTTGTTTACTGGATTAAAAAATAAATAAAAACTATGTGGACCGAGCCGACGCAGAGAGCAAACAAAATTCTAATAAAAACTATGTGGACGGAGGAGCCGACGCGATGAGGAGAGAGCAAACAAAATTCTATCATGTGCTTTCACAATTGGGTATAAATATGGTTCTCAAAGGCTGGATCTTGCAAAATTAAATGACAAAGAGCAAGATCGAGCACCCGCATAGGAGTTGGTGAGTTGTCACGAAGATCTGGGTTTAATTGGGCTCTGAGGTTTAACTTACTTGGAACGAATTGAATTAATTCTGTGAGGGGACGAAGATCTGGGTTTAATTGGGCTCTCAGGTTTAACTTACTTGGAACGAATTGAATTAATTCTGTGAAGGGATTCATGGCCACACAACATTCTGATTCTGCTGCTGCAATAGAACGAATTAATTCTGAAAATTGTGTGTCAGGGGATTCAATGGCCACACAACATTCTGCTGCTGCAATAGAACTAGAACGAATTAATTCTGAAAATTGTGAGTCAGGGGATTCAATGGCCACACAACATTCTGATTCTGCTGCTGCAATAAAACGAATTATTAATTCTGAAAATTGTGTGTCAGGGGATTCAATGGCTGCTTCTGATGATGTTGATGTGTTTGTGAAGAATTATTACAAAGATCTTGTTCTGTCACCGCAATCGCTATACGGATTTTATAAGGATTGCAGCACAGTTGGTCGCCCAGACTCCAATGGAAAATTGCTCTCAGTAACAACTGTGGAGGCTATCAATCACCTGATAACGTCTACTGACTACAGTGCGTTAAATGTGGAGATCAAGGCAGTTGATTCCCAGGCGTCATATTACAATGGAGTAATAGTTGTTTGTGTAAGTGGATCAATTACCTTTAAGAACAACAGTGGAACGCGAACCTCTTTCACTCAGTTCTTTTTGCTGGCTCCTCAGGAAAGGGGATACTTTGTATTGAATGATGTGGTTGGATACAAGTTGGATGAAAAGAATGAAAATCTTGTTGAATATTCAATCAAACCAAATTCCAATCCCGTCTCAGAGCCAGAGCCAGTTGTTAACTTTCAACCATTGGCTGAAGCTCAAGCTGAGAATGGTGCGAGAACGGAGATTGTTCCTCCTGTTGCTGCTGATGGGGTTCACGAAAGTGAAGTCCCACAAGAATCAGCAATTGAACATTTTCAGAAATTCATGCCCAAGAAACTCAAGAAGAAGGAAACTCCAGTTGCAGTTCAAGAAGAAGAAACTGCAGTTGTAGTTCAAGAAACTCCAGTTGCAGTTCAAGAAGAAGATGCAGATGCAGCTCAGAATGGAGGGCCACCTAAAACTCCAGTTGTAGTTCAAGAAGCACCCAAAGAGTCCTACGCTTCAATTCTTAAGAAAAATGCAGCACAACAACCGAATGTTGCAATTAAGAAACCACCTCTTGTGAGAACCATAACCAGAACCAGGGCTCACCCAAATTCTGCTCAACTTTCACCAAATTCTAATTCGACTCCTGTCAATACGCCAGCTAATTACAGCACTGCAGATGAAAACTGTAAATGCTCTGTTTTTATCGACAACTTACCTGTGAATATTACTCCTCCCCAGGTTGAAGAAGAGTTGGAGAAGTTTGGGGCCGTAAAACCTTGTGGCGTTCAAGTTAGGAGTAGGCCAGGAGGTCGACCTTGTTTTGGTTTTGTAGAATTTGTAGAAGCAGCTTCAGTCCAAACTGCACTACAGTCTTCCCCTATTCTAATTCGAGGATGTAAAGTATCTGTCAGGGAAAATCAAAAACAAACTGGCAAAGCTGCTAGTAAGTCCACTCCTTTCAGTTTCAGTGGTAGTAATTACAACATTGCAAAAGGAACTGGCCAGTGTTCTGTTTTTGTTAGCAACTTGGCTGCAAATATTACCCCTTCCCAACTTGAGGAAGAGATGAAAAAGTTTGGCGCAATAAAGCCTTCTGGCGTCCAAGTTAGGAATAGGCCAGGGGTTTGTGGAGTTTAAAGAAGCAGTTTCGGCACAAGCTGCTATACAGGCATCTCCTATTCTAATCAATGATCGTCGAGTATATATAAGAGCAAAGCAAAAATAGTATAGGGAGAAGTGATTTTGCAAACAACAACAGAGCTGTAGGAGGGTCCTTCCCTGCACGTCAAACAATGGCTACATACTGTAATAATAATTAGTTTTATTTATGAATTTTATTTTATTTTGATGGTGAGACAAATGTGGAAGTGAAGTGAAGTGAAAAGTTAAATAAAAATTAATAATAATAAAATATATGATTTATTTATATAGTTTAAAAAAAAAAATGAAAATGAAAATTGATTTTAATATAATTCTGTTTCCCCAGCCAATTGGATTGATAGGTCTGAACCGGCTATTTTGTCACATCTCCCCAAGACGGCCAGTGTGCCAATTCATGAGTGTGCTCGCTCTCGTTTTTATTCATGTCTCTGTACAAATGATAATTCTGTATTGGTTTTTCCCCCCAACATTTCATTTCTACTCTTTAATGCTGCCGGCATTCTTTCCACCATGAAACAACATGATTATTATGAGCAACACCACCATCCTACTATTGCTTGTTTTCTTGGACTCTTGTGTAAGCATGATCTATTTAGTCTTTCCCTGCCATGCGATGTGAAGTCAATTCACTGGACTCTTCTGTATGCACGATCTATTTTGTCTTTCCCTACCTACCATGTAATGCCATGCCAAGTCAATTTCCTGGTTTCTTAAATATACTGTAATCAAGAATATATATTCTATTAATATTTAATACTATATTTATTTAATAGACTTTTTATTTAATCATTAGAAGTGAAATTTAATTGCAATGCTCAGAATATTAAAGCTTTTGTATTATTAAATTAAATGAAAACATATTAATAATTTTATTTAGTATATTATTTTGGGTTGAACTATAACAAAAATAATCTCAACAAATTCAGACTTTTGCATCCTCCCAGCTTAATAATGGGAAGGCTATATGAATATTTCTTAGAATTTATTTATCACTAATTGTACATTATCACTAGGCTCTATGACATTATCCGCAGAATTACCACAAGCCCACTCATAGTTTGCACGGAATAAATTAATGCCAGAAGTGATCAAATCTAAGCCCAAAACATGCCAAAATTAGTAAAAATGTGCATGTACATTGGCGATGCTATAAATAGTTTCAGAAGTTTTTCAAGCAAGCAATACACTTCTTCTAAACAGTGACTTTTGTCCATTGTCAACCACATATTTTTAAGTAAAAGTGATAAGGTTTTCAACTAAAACTAGTTTTGTCCATTGTCAACCACAGATTTTTAAGTAAAAGTGATAAGGTTTTCAACTAAAACTAAGTGTGGCTAAATACATATTAAATGTTTTGCAAATTTTTATTTTTATTTTTTAATTCAAAATTTCAAAATGTTGTTTATTTTTAGCTTTTGTTTTATTTAATTATTTTGTATTTCAAATTTTTATTTAATTATTTTACATTTTACAGTTTATATTCAATTTCAATTTTTAAAATAATGCAATTATAGAATTACTATATAAAGTAAGAATTACTATTGAGCACCTCTGGGTTCATCCAAGACATCATCAATGGTTGGAAAGAGAATTTATGCTCGATAGTGATTATAGTAAGAGCATGAAAATCAGGACACATGCACCAAGTTTCTTATATTTTTAGTACAATGACAATAAGGGAGGAACAACTACTAGTGCTAGGACTGATGCAACCCATAGCTAAAAATTCTTGAACAATCTTTTCAAAAACTGCTTGGTATTTGGACAAGACTAATTCCAGGTCATACTTAATAGGTTGGGAAGGGTTTGAAAGGCTTTAATGCCATTGAAGTGTGAATTAATTTGCATTAAACCCCTTCACATGTTCGAAAATATATATAAAAAAAGTTCAATAATTGAACTAAACGGCTTAGCTATGCGGCCTTGTTAATAGTTCATAAGGGATAGTTTAGTTTCCCATTCAATGTAAATTGTAAATTGGGACGCCTGCGTGCTCGACCTCTCTGCATCTACATCATTTTCCAAAAGCTCCTTTCAACTTAAGCTCCACAAGAACCCCCCTTTATGGAATCCCTTCAATTCATCGTGCAAACATGCCAGTCCTTGGACTAACACTGCCACACAAGTGTCAAGCCCATACCCCACTTCACCCTCGTCCTTCCTAACTCGCCATTGTTCCCACACTCGAACGAATAGCAGACCCACACCTAAAAATTATTCCCACACACCCAGAGCCACTGGACCCCACAACAAAATGCCACCTCCAATACCACTTCTTTTCTGGCTCGACGCCCCCAAAAGAACCCCCCACAAATGAACAATATATTAAAGTAAATTAAAAACGTGGTAAAATTAAGAAATTTATATAAGTTGAGTTCATATTTCTTATATACAATGATAATTTTGAATTCCTTTTTTGTTATACGGCATCACAGTTTGTGATGATTGTGGTATATCATGAAGTTAACCCTACAATGAAGTTCAATGAAATACATGTCCATAATGGAAGGAATTACTACAGGTTATAGTGAACTATGATATAACCACAAAATGTCCCTTTTAAAGGAGTTTTTCCATGTAGTGAGAATTGGTGATCTCAGGAGAACTATCTATGATTCCCTCCCTACTAGAATATCATGTATGACTTCTTGAAGTCCATGGTGATGGGACCTAGTGTGTGCAATGATTCAAACCCCCAAAAAAATGACACAAAGTCCATTTCAATTGCAAACATGTACGATTTCAAAGAGTACTTACCAATTTGAAGTCACACTTTTTTACAATGACCCCCACATTTCATGTATCTTGTTGGTCAACAAGATATCTTCACATGAGAATGGCATTAATTTCTTTTCTTGAGGTATCACATTCCAGCCAAATGTATTAGTGAAGTTAGGTAGAGCGAGGATGGGTTTTAGACACACAACATCCTTCAATTCTTGGAAAGCATGATGTATGCTTGCATTACAACTAAAAGCATCTTTCTTAAGCAAGGCAGTGAGGGGAACAACAAATTTTCCATAATTATAAATGAACTGTCAAGAGTAGAAATTGTATGTACTTTTAAGACTTGTAGGATGGGGCCATTCCTTCTTAGCTTCAATTTTCTTATGGTCCACTTATATGCCATACTTTATAACAATATGGCCCAAATATTCTACTTATGAGACACCAAAGAGTTTAAGAGAATTTGGCGTCTACAGATAATACTAATTCCCTAGATAAGTAGCCATATCTAGAACAATAGTTTAAAGAAGTTTAGCCTTTTCTTATAAGCAATATATAAGTAAAAGAAGATGAGAGGACCTACTTGTATTTCCGATTTCCTCTTGTCTCCTTTGTATCGATCCTATCACTCCTTCCCGTACTTAACACACTTGAGAAGTACCTGTAAACACAAATAGAAGATAAAGAACCAATCAAAGAAAAAGATCTATTGAATACATGTAAATGGAATCAGATACATTCAAACATATAAGCATCATATAACAAGATAAGAATATGGGAAAAAGGTTCAAATAATTTATTAAATAGATAAGGAATTACAACCATCAAATCTGATTTGAAGTCACTCTTCCAGCTTGGATCCCATCCACATCACATCAAAAGCATGAAAAACTTGTAGCATAACAATACTTGTCTCAAAGTCAATTCTCATAGCAACATAATCTCCTTACAATTCAACATAGTCCACCCCCTTGATCACTTAGATGAGTGCTCAATTTATAGGAAGATGAAGGAGGTTATGTCATAAATGGGGGTATTGAGTGGCCTTCGATACATAGAATTAGTTCCATGGAGGAAGGGATGAGAGGATAGGATGCATCTTAACTCATTCCTCATTCATTTTTGAGCTCATAGGAGTTGATAAGTGAGGGAAAGTTCTATATGACTCCAAAATATAAGAATATTCCCGAAGCCCTATGTGAATTTCGCTCAATCTCGCCCAGCGGAGGTCAAAGAGGGACGAAGTGCTCTACAGAGCACCCTAGCATGGACTCAACTACTCTATAGCACACCCTTATATGGGCCTACCTGCGCTGGTCCCTTTAGAGATCATTTCAAGATCTCTTCAAGTCATGAAACTATCTGGGAAGGAGGCATTCAAAAGGGTGACTTGTTTAGGGCATGTAGCAACTAAAATTAGGGTTTGACGAGCCCTAAAACACTTATCTAGAAGATGGGAGTGATGTGCCCAAATGGATCTGTAACAGCTGCCCCCCTAAAGCATGAAGTCGAAAATGTAAATGTCGAATGAAATGATTTACGATGTGATGAGGAGGTTTCGATGTGGAAGGTGACCTGCATCAACTACAATACATATATCATGATATTTTGAATTTTACATGAATTGCTGAGGGAAGGCATACCCATGCTCAACATAAAAACTTTTCATTACATGCACATAGACAATCGTCTACAGATAGACTCATGAATGGGTGACCTCGTAAGTCATTGTGAGCAATGTGCGATGGGCTCACACGTTGG
>APFE030790882.1:0-58677 GCA_000404065.3 Pinus taeda
TATTCTACAACAGGAAATTGAAACCTAGGGAGACCAAGATTAAGCTGTTTGGACCTCCTTTTAACTGAAAATTCTTTCAAAAATGGAATAACTCATCAAAATTGGAATACAGCAGTGGCACTTAGGCTAGCACACTCTCATGGCATCCTTCCTTGGCCTTTTTTAGCAAATATGGAGCATTGCAGTATGCATAGTACGACATATTTGGCATGTAAAAATGTCGATCATGAAATATGATTAACCTGCTGCAGCAGGAGGCTAACATAATGCATGTTGCTTTAACCTATGTTCTACATATGAACTGATTCATTTGTTGTAATGCATAATATATTAATGGAAATGTGTTGTATATGTTGCTAATTTTATCCCATCTGTGTCAACTGCTCTGTCAAACATCAGATAGACCTTTCACATGAACCTTTTTGTAACAACCGTTGCACTCATTTGGACTGATATGTGAGTGTTGTACGTGTTATCTTACCTTGTACGTTGTGACTGTCGCATCCGAGTGGACTGCTCTGCCAGAAGATGTGTATGTCCTTTTGTGTTGTGTGTTCCTAGCCGAGTTGGGACTGATCCCTTTCAACCTGGAACTCACATTCACTCTCTTCCCATCACAATGAAAGAACCATTGACACAAGCACACTTACACTCACTAGGAACACAAACCTCACTTCCTGAAGACAAAGCAAACCACTCTCCTGTGCTGATAAGCAAGAGTTGAGGCAAATCCTTAAGATAATGGAAATTGGGCCATCATACTGGATGGGACTCCCACACTAAATGGTGTGAGCTCTAGTTGCAACTTCATACTGGGGTGATCCCCTGAATGTTGGCAAGTCCAACACCATTAACATTTCTAACGCTAGAAGGAGGGAAGATAGTTGTACATGGCTAAAATCCCCCTCACACTCACTCATCAACCATAAGGTCAAGGCAGTAACTCGCACCCCCTCTCTCACGACTGTGCAATTGGTTACTTCTCACCTCCCAAAATTGAACACGAGATTTCATATCAACACCTTCGCTATGTCCATCCCATCACTCTCCAGTTCGCGAAATTAGTCGGACAGATCCCAGGTGTACAACATCTTCCACACACATCTAAGAAGCCAAAATCCACTCCCACAGGAGTTGTTGTATCATCGGTGGAAGAAGCAGTCATTGCCACTCTTGAAGGTTTAGAAGAAGCTATTGAGGATAGATAGGAACCTCCAATCTTCCTTGAGGAGGAATAAGGCACTCTTGTGATCTTGGGATCGAACTCCAGTATAGGAGGTGGAGGGGAAGGCAGTGGAGGAGGTGGAGATAGAGACAAAACGTCAAACTCATACCCGAAACCATCAGACTCCGAGGGAGAGGAAGAGGAAGAAGAAGACAAAGAGATGGTTGACCCAAATCTTGAATGGATGAATCAAGGACCATTGGCTCTCCCATCTGTTCTGCACAAGATGTCGAAGCGAGCAAAGAGAATGAACATCAAGTTTAACCCTAACAACATGGTGAAGGTAGAAGATAATTTAAACAACTTCTACCTACAACTGCAGACCCTTGAGGTACGTTATGACAACATAGCATGTAGATTGTTTCCATGTACCTTGGAAGGCTGCGCAGCTACTTGGTATCACAACCTTCCACCCAACTCCATACAGAACTGGGGTTCTTTCAAACATATGTTCCTTGAAAATTTTGTTAATGACAAGACCACAACCATGCTACTCAAAGAATTGGGAAGCCTCAAGATGGAGGGAAAAGAGAAAGTGAAGGACTTCAATCAGAGGTTTATGTGTATTTTGAACAAGTTTGTAGCAGACACCAAACCTCATGACTCCATCACTGTCGATTATTACACGTCTGCACTGCCAACCACCATTGCACAGTTCGTCAAGCGAGCCACGAAGCCAACACTTTTAGAAAGTTGTGAAGAGGCTATTGCTGTTGAAAAGGACTTGCGCGCCATTGGAGTCATCAAGGATGATGAATCAATGAAAGACTCCAAGGATGTGAGCAAAAATCTCCATGCAATGGCGAGCAAGGGTAGAGACAAAGAAACAACTGATATTGATACCCTCACTCGCCTTGTTAAGAACTTGACCACCAAAATGTCTGAACTCAAGAAACAAAAGATGGACACATTCGCGAGCATTCATCTGCCCAGACAGAGACATGAAAGCATTTCATCAATCGACTCATCAAGCAACAACTAGCTTGGTTCCAAATTTGTGCAGAAGCCTGTGTTCCAACTCAATCAATGTGTTGATCCTAATTTATGTTCCTTCCACGGAGAGTTTCATCCCGAGAACTCTTGTTCAGATTGGAAGCAAGTTGTTACCTTTGTCTGCAGTCATACACTCGATGTGGATGGAGACATACAAGAGCAGCTAGAAGACACAGATGATAACGAAGAGTTACACCTGATGAAGCACCAATTTATGGGCATGTGGTGAAGACATATCAGTGCTGGCAAGTAATCTCAAAGACGAACACCAAGAAGCAACCCAAAAAGCAAAATGATCGTTACACTCTTAGAAGTAAAGTGGCTCCCCCTAAACTTGGGGAAATGCAAGAGAAAGTGAGACGGCTTATAGAGAAGGTTGATCCATCAGCTGCCTCCAAGCAACAAATACAAAGCAAGTCCAGGGAAGACAACAGTGGATAAGAATACATTCGTGAGTAGCAAGTAGCAGAAAACTCTGCCAGACAACACAAACATTTGTTCCACCCCAAACACCTCGGTGAGTTACCACCTCTAGATTACAACATAGTCAACGACATGAAGAAAACTCGAGTGAACATCAGTTTGTTGGAGTTAGCCAAATTTTAGAGTCAGCGATATATCCTACTACGCACATTGGGACAAACAACAATAGACAGTGTGACCTCCACCAGCAAGGGAGCAAGCACACCTCCCGGATCACTATCTATTGTGCTTAATACACTCCGGATGGAAGAAGAAAACTCAGGTTGCCCCCCATTCTTGCTTTCATTCGAAATTTTCAACTACAATGTTCACAACTGCTTGGTTGATTATGGTGCGGCAGCCAATGTCATGCCTCTCTCTATTGCTAAGAAGATCAATGCACGATGGAGTGAAACATACGCAAGAATCATCCAACTTGACAAAACATCAATTCCAGCCATTGGTGAACTTCAAGATGTGATCATTCGATTATCTCATGAAATTCAAGTTCACCAATGTATCAACATAGTTGTTGTGGACATACCGAAAGCATATGGCCTGCTACTTAGCAGAGACTATGCCAACAAGCTAGATGGATATTTTGCTACGGACTGGTCTCACATGTGGCTTTCATACAAGGGAAGATGCAACCAAATCCAAGTGTTATCCGAGAGGTATATGAAACATAATGTCACTCCCCTTAATGGAAAGAATGAACCGTTGGCCTTCACAGAACTCATGTTTGGCAACTACCTCCTGGAAAAAACATTGGAATGTTATCTTGCATGGCTAGCTCCAACCTCATCAGACAAGGAGTTGGGACACCTTCCTCACCCAACTAATGATAATGAAACTTGTGTAGTTTGTTTTTCCGATAGTAGCAGTAGTAGCAACAGTACCAGTAAGCCAAATGGTCCATGTACAGACAAGTTGTGGGTTATGAGCCTTGACAAGTCAGGGACACATGATGGCCCAAAGACTGAGTGTATCTCAATCATCCAAAACAATGGACAATGCATGATTTTGATCTTTCTAAAGTTCGAAGGCACAAACAACGACGTTGAGTATGAAGCACTCATACTGAACACACAAAGGACCAACACTACGAATGAACAAAGCAACCTGGGAACCCACCAAAATCTGAAGATGGCCAATCTCGGTACAAGCTACACACTACAATAGCGACAAATCATCGACCCCTTGATCTAACAGTACTGGGATGGGTCTGCACAGGTAGATGATGACCTGAGTACACACTGCACGTGAACAATCCAACATGAGATTCCAGGTAAAGGAGGAGACAAGCTATTGCATCAAGGAACAGGTAACACATACATGTTGTTTGCACTCCTTTCACCGAAAATATTGACTAAAAGTTTAAGTGTTTGGATTACTTGCAAAGTTCATCATTATACTTGGTTTTCTAATGTAAATCCTACACGTAAGAAATTTGGGAAAATTCGCTTACGCATTGACTTCAAAAACTTGAATCCTTCTTGGAATAAAAACAACTACCCTGTGCCATCATCCGATCCCATGTTTCACACATTACCTAAAACAATGGTGTTGTCTTCACTTGAAGGTTTTCTAGAATGGCACCAGGTTCTGGTATCAGAGCCTGATGGACTTGCACTGGTCTATAAGAAGCTTGGCCCACACACGTAACTGGGAAGGAGGATTGACAACCCTACTGCCAATGGCTAAGATCTCAAACATTATTTTCAATAGGTTGGGCCACGCCTGTGCCATATACATAGTCTTCTTGCTGCTTGTTGTTTCATTTGGTTTGTTTTTCTTTTTATCTTTGCTTTCGCTTTGTTTGATTTTGCTTACTATTTCTTTTCACGTTAATTTTGTTTGTTTGATATATTACTATTTTTGTCTCCGGAAATAAGTGTTGCCAACTACTATGTTCTCGCTTTTGAATAGAGTATGTGGCTGATATTTGAAGAGACTTGTGACACTGCATCACTTGGCCAGTCTTGTGTATGTTTGCTCTGTGCTTGGTTACAACCTTTAGCCGATGAAGTCCTAATGGAAAATATGAACCATCTGTAAGGGAAGCTTTGGTCCAACCGTGAACCTATGTCCACACTAGGAAGCCCCATGCTTGTACTCAGCCTTCTTATCTATGTGTTTAAGCTAATCCAACTAGTAGAAACAGAGAAGGGGAAAATCTAAACGAGCAAACCTATGTCAAAGGTCTTACATGCTTCTCTGAAGGAACAAACTCTTCTGCTCTCAATAAGCTAGGATCCCTCTTCCGCCCCAAAAATAAATAAGTGCCTATGCATAGTCCTCTTGAAAAATACAAAGGCAAAAGAAGAGAAAGGCTTCCTGCGCAAAAAGGTGAAGCATGCAATTCCACCGGGGTACTGACCAAGCTCGCTGGCAATGGAGCAATGTGTGTGTTCCTGCGTGAATCGGACAGGGTACTGTACAAGCATGCTGCTATTGGAGCAACACCAGAGATGAAAACTTATACTCTAAAAATCTTCAACTCGTGAGATTTGAAACACTGAGATCTAAGCTAAAATTTTGACATTAGGGGACTTTTGAGGTCTAAATTGGGCCTCCTAAGAAAAATGTACAACCAAAATAAAATTTATAAGAACCAATAGGATTCAATATGATGATGTCAACCATGGGGGATAATTCACCATTTCTGGAGTAAAACAGCAAAAAGCTTAAAAAATAATAAAATAATAAAACTACTTTTTCAACTTGTATTTTCAACTTATCTCCCTAAGGTTTTACTCAAATTTTGAGCGGGAGTAATTGTTGGATGCATAATTTGATTCCTCATCCAAGGAGTACCCATGTTTCATACTTTTGATGGACCCTTATACATGGAAACTAAGAAATACATGAAAAAACGTGATTGCAATCACTTTTTTCATATATTTCTCAGTTTCTGTGTATAAGGGTCCATCGAAAGTATGAAACACGGGTACTCCTTAGATGAGGAATCAAATTATGCATCCAACAAGCGCTTTCGCTCGAAACGTGAGTAAATCCATAGGGAGATAAGTTAAAAATAAGATTTGAAAAAATAGTTTTTTTCTTTTTTCCCTCTAAAATTTGATGATGTCATCTAATCTTATTTTATTATTTCCCCTATTATTTTATAATTTCCTTAGGAGGCCCATTTTAGACCTCAAAAATCCCCTAGTGTTGTGTTCAACTGAGTTGGAAAAAGGTAAACCATGTATGTCCATGGGGTAAGTGGGAAACTGAAGTAACCCACAAAATGATTCAATACTCCTGGAAAGACCAAGGCCTTGTGCTAGCAATGAACCGAAATAGAGATGTTGGAGTTCTACCAGTGTGTCGCCAAGTGTTGTAGTAGCTACAACCACCCTCCAAAATTTTGGCCTGCACCAATTTTGAAGCATCCCTTAAAGAGTTCATTTGATGACTGCACACACTCGAGTTCACTCCGTGAGCTCACGTGAGTCCTTACGTCTACCTTGCTTGTTCATTGCATTCAAGTCTTTACATGTTGGTGTCTAATTCATGCTTGTGACCATGTTCTGTTTATGCTTAAAGTCTTCGCTTCGTATGTGCTTGTTGTTTTCGCTATGAAAGCATCTGTCGCACTCACACATGGAGTCACATTCACTATTGCGCAAGCATCGTCTCGATCAATGAACGAGAAATCATGAGTGTCGCGCTTGTCGCTTACACCATCAGCCAATATTGTTGAAAATATGTTTCTGGATGGTTTGGTCGTTTCGTCGTCAAGCCATACGAGTGTGTGTCATATGATCACCTATGCATCTTTCAATTTTTCACACACTTGGCCATTTTTGCTGAAGGTTCTGACAACCTGACTCCCCTCTAACAGCCGGACCATCACCCTGCCATCGACTAAATTGACTGTCAACCATAATAGTGCAGAAGCACCAAGCTAGTCTTTTCAAGCTACGTTTCCCACAAGAAATCCAATCAACTCTCATGTTGGTCACCCGGATATTCGAACTTGGAAGTTACCTCGGGATTGACTCCCCTCAAAAATTGCACAGAGGCCACTGACCTCATCTGCTCAACTGACTCAGAAAATTACGCAAATAGGCTAGACAGACACCAAGTGCCCGTCCCTATCTCCCACAAAAAATTGCACAGTTTTCAAAGTTAGTCATCTCAACAGTCAACCAACTGTTCATCTCAGAAATTGCGTAGTGTTCATGAGCAGGCCTTCTGCTACCCATCAGTCAACTTAGCTCAGAAATTGCGTAGAGATGATTAGCAGTTCAGCCTCCCGGCCTCAATGTAGTTTTCCTCGTTAGCATCCCATAGCAGCAAACTGTCAGTTCCCTCTTGGAATTACACAGTTTATGCTGCCAGTCTCCTGGGCAGCCAACTGGAAGTTCCCTCTGTGAATTGCATAGTTTTGGCTGCTAGTGACCCCAGCAACCAACCGGAAGTTCTCTCTGGGAATTGTGTAGTTCTGGATGCCAGTGACTCGAGAAGTTCCCCAGAAAAAATGCACAATCCCTGCCTGTTGACCCTTCATACATCCTGACTTGTTCCTCTAGAAAATTACGCAAATCTAGCTATACAACCCTACTTCCCGTTCATTTTGCAAAATGCGTAGAGCATGAATTCCTTACCTTCCACCAACCTGGACTGTTCCTCCCAAAATTTGCGCAATTTTGCCTCCTAGTCAAACCAGACCTTGCAGACACTCACTGTCGACTCAAATAACCTGTCTCCATCTCTCAGTGACTCTTGCACAATTTTCGTTAGTAGTTGCCCAGAGCCTTTATCCCGCATCACAGCCTTGCTGCCTCTCCCAGTCACCTGCACGCGAATGATCATGTGTCATGGTAGACTAGGAGGTTTTGGATTTGATGTCTTCTTCTCATGGGTGAATGCAGGTACAACTACACCAACGAACATGGCAAGACGACGAATGGGATGAACGAAGAGAGCACATGCAGAATGACAGGTTTACCAACGAATGAATGAATGAAGCATGCGAAGTGGAAGAACACAACGAACAAGCACATTCACAAACAAATGAGCCTATCAAGTCTTCCAACATGCAAGTAAGGAATAACATGCTAAATCTTCATCAAGCGAACCAAGGACCATCAAAGACTCTATGCACTTTTCCATGCGGAGGTGAATTTATGATACACCATGAAGACATCCATCACCCAGCAACACTATAGCTTGACATGCACTCCAACATCAGCATGAATGTACCAACATTATCATGTCAAGTCATGTCGTGTCATGTCATTAGTCATGTCACCCACATCCTCACTATGGGCTTGTTGTCAATGAATGTGATGTAACGTGGAAGTCCAAGAGGCCCACTTGTTGAACAAAGAGCCATGTAAGTCAAAGAGTCATGGAAGTCAAACGGTCATGAGGGTAGCCAAACAGCCACAAGGGTCAGGTTCACCCTTGGCTTTAAATACCCCCTCATTTGTACATGAAAGGACTTTTCACCTCAGTGCCTCCCACATAGCCAAGAGAGTCTGTAATCTTTTCTTTGAGGAGTAAGTAGTGGCTCCAACACCTGGCTGACGAGTTTAGTGATGTATGGTGTAATGATGTCTCTTGGAACATTTGCTTATTTCAGAAGCATGTTAACAGACCAACACCATTTCACACATGTATTGTATTTGTTGTAAGATTAGTCTTTAACATTTGTAATGCATGTTGCTTTAACCTGTGTTCTACATCTAAACTAATTCATTTGTTGTAATGCATAGTCTATTAATGGAAATGTGTTGTATATGCTATTAATGTTGTCCCATTCGTGTCGGCTACTCTGCCAGACATCAAATAAACCTTTCACATGAACCTTGCTGTAACAATCGTTGCACTCGTTCGAACTGATCCATGAATGTTGTACGTGTTATCTTACCTTGTATGTTGTGACTGCCGCATCCGAGTGACTGCTCTACTGGAAGCTGTTTATTTCCTTTTGTGTTGCGTTTTCCTAGCTAAGTTGGGACTGATCCATTTCAACCAAGAACTCACCTTCACTCTCTTCCCCTCACAGTGAAAGAACCATTGACACAAGTACACTTACACTCACCAGGCACGTGAACCTCACTTCCCAAAGACAAAGCAGACCACTCTCCTGTGCTTACAAGCAAGAGTTGAGGAAAATCCTTAAGACAATGGCAACCGGGCCATCATACTGGATGCGACTCCCACACCAAATGGTGTGAGTTCTAGTTGGGACTTCATACCGGGGTGATCCCCTGAATGTTGGCGGGTCCAGCACCATCAACAGGTTGTTATATTAACCTTTCCACTCATGGTTGTTTATGCATCTGGGAAATGCCTTTTGATCAATTTACTAGTGCTCTCTCCTCCAATACGAGCTCCAAGGATTTTGGATCTTCTCTCCTATCCTAGACATTCTAGTGATGAAATAGATGTCGGATACCTCCATTTAAGTTTTTGATCTCCAATAATGAAGATCTCATGACCGACAGCCCATAATCCTATGAGATACTCTAGCAATGCATTATGATCTTTGAGTCTCGAGGTTTGAAAGAACTTAAGCAATCCACAGACCCTCAAAGCGTTAATGCATGCTATGCTTTGAGCAGCTTGGTGGTCTTCCTCCTCATGGCCTCTCTCTTTCCATTCAATGGCCATATTCGTTGAAATCTCCTACAAATAATTCATAAATATTATTTATAAGTATTTCAATGGATTATATTTTTCAAAACACCAATTTAGAGTATTTCTCGTTTTATTTTTTGCTCTATGCCCAGTGCAACTGTTCGAATTGTTTTCATGCTAGCAGAGCGATGGTCTTTTGGGCTATGGAGCGATCAACGATGATCTGATTATCAGACTCACGTTGATCTCCCCCGATAATAAAAACGAAAAACCTCCTCTTAAACAGTCAAAATTTCTATGAAACGGTGTAAAAATGGTATGAAAAACAAGAGAAAGGGAAGAGCTCTTACTTGCAGCTGACGGTTCGCAAAATGATGTCTCGGATCTGCCACACTGCATGCTTGAAGAATCAGAGAAAATAGGGTAAAATGCACTCTCCAAATTACCAAAAGTGAAATGGTAAAATGTTCTTACTTTTTGTCTATTTATAAGAATTTAAATACATTTTTACCAATATGTTATTATTTTCTCGATGTTAGTGACGAATCATTGTATTTGTGCAGTTATAGGATCTTTTGGTGGTAACATTGATCATTTTATACTGATTCAACGAGTTTTATTTTATCTCTTTTTTGGACTCGTTAAAAATAAACAAAAAAAGGAACCCCCCTGGAGTCATCTTTAAGCTCTTTTATAACTCTCGAAAGATGAAAAGATCATCGATTACTTGTCTTTTCGAACTTGTTAAATTAAATGAATTGACATCGTCTCATTATATGTTTACCCCTTTTTCGGGTTGGGATTGACTATTTACGAAAAATGAACACCTTCGTCGACAAGGTCAAGAGGTTCTTTTGAATATTTTTTTCTACCTTTTCGGGTTTGAGAGAAAAATTACGAAAATGGACCCGATGGAGTTTTCTTTTTCATCCCTTTTTCAAACTCTCTAAATATGAAAAAGACACTGAGTTACTCTTCCATTGGACTCATAAAAATTAAACGATGAAAGACTTGTCACCATGACGAGATCGAGTTTCTCTTTCCAAGGACTCGTAAAACTTGTCCTTCAAGGTTTGGGGGATCCATTTTGCCTCTCATCTGACTATAATGCTTCGTATCATGACCCTTGGTCCGATGTTGAGTCAAATGCTGCCACACCCCGAAGTCGTGTTGTCGATATGTTCAAGAGAAGTCCTATTTGCAGTTTACTACCTATACATTGTCTAAAATTTTGCTACAGTCCTGGATCATACTTGTTTATTCCACTTTGTTCCTTGTTTTGTGTCGATGATGAGGGAATCATTATGGCCCTCCTTCAACGAGTCATTTCCTATCGACTTCAGTTTATCATCCAGTAAGATGACTTAGAAACTCCCTTTCAGTACCTTAGAGCTTGCATGCCTTAATGGCAAGTTCTTCACATTCGACGATAGTTTTTCATCATTGACCTTCAATAGGATGATTCCATGAGTGTTCAACTTCATCTTCATTTTCACATTCATGGATTGTACTATCGTATATTGAGAGCCATTGTCATTATTGGTGGTTTCTCTCATGCATGTTAACATTCACATCTTCGACCAGTAATCGGTGGTTTTCTAGCATGTTTGACTTCAAATCATTCATTCGCATGTTAGAATTCATACTTTGATCAAGTTGGGATGGAGCGCAGGACCCTGAGTTTTGTCTGATATAACTCAGATTGTGTGGAGTTATGCATTGTTCAGGATTTTATACATGTTTCCTCTATACGGGTGGTTGTGACCATATCATGGGACCTTATATCTATGATGATGATGATCCTTCTATATCGGGCAGTTGTGCCCATACTGTGGGCATTAGACTTCCAAACAATCCTTTTCATTTGGATGGTTGTGCTCATACCATGGGTCTTTTCACATGGTCATTTCTATCCATATGGCTACGTCCATACTGTGGATTCATGTTTTGATATATATGACAAAGGTATCAACTATGTATATGTATATGCATCCTTGATTTGTAGGTATCCCAACGGTGTTTGTTATAGTCCTTGCACTAGCTCATAAAGCATCTCAGCCATCACTTCCTGTTCTGCCTTCATGCTTTAGGGGGCATCTGTTACACAATATTTTGTCACACCTCCTGCAATTCCTTGTGTCATACCCCTGAGTGCCAAAACCTTGACAACTATGCAGTGTACCCATCCTGATATGTAGTCCAAATCCTCCCTAAATATCTAACGGAAGTTTTCCTTGAGCCTTTTCTAAGGAAAATGAGCTCAAAACCCTCATTTATGGGTCAACGTGAATGTGACACTGCCCTCTTGTGCTAATGGAAGGTTGCACCATATGAGCCTCACGCTCCCAGCATGGATTTTGACTAGATACTCACATTGAACCCTAAAAGTCAAGTTTTCCCAAAGTGGAGGAGAAGCTTTGTGATCTAGAGGCTTCTAGAACGACGAGCTGGGTGATGTTCGTTGTGGATGTGGTCAAATTTTCCCAATATTACCCTTTGATATTATCCCTATGAGCTTCATCCTTAAGATGAGGACCTTCCCCTATCTTTGGTGAGATCCTAACTCCCTCTCCCTGCCTATAAATTCTTTCCCCTCCATTCCCAAATGGTTGGTCTCTGATTATTCTCACCCTTATGCTAAGATAGTGCCTACATGTTATTCACTTTGGCTTCGATAAGGAGTGCTTGGAGAGCTTGAGTTTGGAATTGAACATTCACTCAAGGAGGGCTACTAACATCAAGGCCTATGTTGTATGCTTCCTCTTTTGTTTATTAATATATACAACTATTGGTTCACTTTCCATAAACTCTTGTCTCAATGCTTCATTTATCTTAATGCTCCTTGATATGTTAAGTGTATTACATTTGATTATGCTTGTTGCACTTTTATGCTTTTACGAGTTTTTGGCCTCTTGTGCGAGTATTCAAATGCTATGAATAACGAGGAATGAGCTTTAGGAGCAAGTGATCAAGATCTTCAACAAAGGAGTGCATTATATCATCAAAGCGAGGTAGGTTTCCTTCCTCTTCTCTTATTTCAATTGTAATCTAGGAAAGTGTCTTGTAGATTGTCTTGTTTGTTGCTAGACCCACTCATTGGGCTAGAGGGATCGTCTATGTCCGCAGAGAGGATTGACCTACACAACACAACCAAAAATTTTCAAGCGTCAGCATTCGTGGAATTCCTTATTCAAGAAAGAGGAATAACAAGGGATCATAAACTCGTTGGAGTGGCTCTGTCACAAGATCCGGAGGATAGTGTTGGGTGTGGAGCCTGATTATCTTCTTTATTCAGAGGTATCACCATGTTGGACCCCAGTTCGTAATGGAGCGACGAAATTATGAGCCCCCCCTGGTAGGGGTTCGGGGGAAGCGCCCCTAAAGCTAAAAATAGATGTAAGTTCTCCTTGTAAAATGTTGTAATTTCATAATCAATCTGAGCCATTCATTAGGTGGATGATATGATGGTATAATTTATGTTTAATTTAGGTTTTTTTTCCCTAGAATACAACCCCTCGCTATACATGAGGGAATTGTATTGCGGTTATGTAGATGTGTATTCTGAGTGAGAAAGAGAGAGGAGATTGTGTGAGAGTGAAGAGGAAATTACAGCGGATCGGTTGTAGGTTGTATCTCTTCATTTTGTTGGATAGTATAAAAGGAAGGACCGATTGTTTCTGTGTGGACATAGCCCAAATTTGGTAAACCACGTATATTTGTGTCTCTCTCTCTTTTTTATGCATTTTCTGTGTTTGTATTTCTAAAATATTTTATGCATTCCATTGCTCTGTAATATATAATTTTCTAATAGATAACACGAGTGGGTGCTTAGCAAAACATGGTGGTTATGGTGGAATGTTGGCATAGGTCCAATTGGTCGTAGAACCATTGCAACCAAGTCATGGATGAATCAATGTTTGAAGGGTTAAGTTATGCTCATAGTGTGTTGTAGAGAGATTAGGTAGGTCGTAGTTTATAATTTATTTAGATAGTTCTATAAGACATTTCGAATCAGAAAACCTAGACACAACAACCATAAATTAACTACTGATATTCCTTCCTTATCACTATTGGCCGAAGGGAAGGTGACCTGGCCAAAGTCTTTATCCTGAAGGTTTAATTTTCATAGAAAATGGGGTTGGCAGGGATAACATCAACTGAGATGCACTTACATCCATGCCAACCTGATGGTTACACCATTGGCTAAGAGATGGGCCACTTAACAAGTTGGCCCGATGGGCTAATTACTGGTCATTCAGGAGGATGCATGAGGAATGGGCGTTGGGATGATCAGGCACTTGGCCATCTAGGCCTACAACTTGGACCAAGGCGTTGAGGTGATGTGTCCTAGAGGGTCCCGCTTGACTAGTCAAAGGGCGGAGCTTAATGAGAGCATTGAGATAAAATCATCAGGATGATGTATCCTGGTGATTCCCACTTGTAGGTATAAGGAAGTGAAATGGAAGAAAGTGTTGGTACCAAGGCATCGAGGTGATGTGTTTTAGAGGGTCTCTCCCAACTTGTTAAAGAGTGGAGCTTAACAAGCATGTTGGGATAAAAGCATCGATATTATGTGGAGGCCCGAGATTGGAGAGGCTTGAGCAAGGGTTGTAGGTGGGGGCCCCACATCAAATGGTCGAATGAGATCCCATCCAATGATCCAATGGTAGAGGTGGTGTTGTGACACCCTTCTCCAATGACATCAGAGTGGACATAAAGGGGGTGGTGAAAATAATGCCAGGCATCAAATGATCAAAGCCATCGTTAATCATTCAATCGAGGCCGAGGAACCCGAGGCCGAAACCATGATTGTGTTGGGGTAGTTTCTCGTCGGTTGTATTGACCCAGTGAAATCCAACCTCATCCATAAATCTCCCCTCTTAATTTATGGTTGTTGGATTTGGTCTCTCTCTCTCTCTCTCTCTTTATATATATATATATATATAGATATAGATATATAGATATATAATGATGATGGATAATAACTATAATAACAATAAAAAGAGCTAATCCCATTTCTCTAACAACATAAGAGGAGTTGGATTATCAGTAGCAACTAACCCGATGCGGTAATTTGGGTGTGATGGTTACAAGTGGTATCAAAGCATATGGGTTTAACACTTGGAATGGATGGGCTCTATCATGGACAAGTAAAGAATTTTTATAAATTATCTAAACAAATTTTTTTAGGTGTTAAAAGTTGGTCTAATAAATCAATTGCAATCTTAATAGGTGGAATTAGCCTTGTACTTTCTTTAACATGGCACAAAACCAAATACTGATATGTTCCATTGCCATAAATAAATTAACAACTGTGATCATTTGTGAATTTTGCATACCCACGTATTATAGTTAATTTTTGTTGTTTTGTTATAATCATGCACTAAATTGGACTATTGTTGCAGATGGAACATTACATTGACTATGTAAGAGCAAGAACATGGGCATAGTTTTGTTGTTTAATTGTTAATTATGCACTAATAATTGATTTTTCTTGAAAATATGATAAAATATTGAGTATCATGGGTATACTAATATGGTTCTTCTGTCACAACAAAAATCTCCATTAAAACTCCATGAATGAAAGGTTCATGAGCATTATTGTTTTTATTTGTCTATCAAATGAAAAATATAACAATGTGTGTGGTTGACAACACATCACAAGTAGCATAAGACATAGGAAAAGAAGATATGAGGATTGGAATGGTGCAGTACAACTTTGATCATTCACAAAATAGAAGTGATGAGATCAATGTCAATGAAGAAGAGATATTAGTTGACCAAGGGGGAGGGAATCACTCCTTCTATTGGATGGATACCTTGAGGAGCTTAAGGGATGAGGGTAGGAGCATCAAATCAGAAAATGAGAGGCTGGTAAGAGCTCAAGAAAGATAGGTTGATATAAATGCAGTCATTGTGCAAAGTCTCTCAGATTTGCAAAGGCAAATTCAATCTAAGATGAGGGCCAACCATAGATACAGGAAGATCCCTTAGGAGTTAGAAGAGAATACCAATGGGGAAGATATTAGAAGGTCCAGAAAGAGGCATAAACATGAAGTGAGGATATTGTGCCAAGAGATGTACCCTTGAACACCCCAAGAGGAGGGAATAGCACACATGTGGATCATTCTAGCAAACCATCTAGTTTTGCTACTAGGAGTCACCACCATTAATCTCACCATTATCAACATCATCACTCAAGAAGCAAGGGAAAGGAGTACATTCCTGAGGAGTTTAAGAAATCCAAGCCACCCTCATTTTATGGGGACATGAATAAATCAAAAGAAGGAGAAGCTTGGTTTCTAGGCATGAATAAGTTTTTCAGAATTCATGACTATTATGAAAGCATGAAAATCTGGATTGCCACCTATAACTTAAAAGGAAAGGTGGACATATGGTGGGAATATTTCAAAAATTTTAGAGGCATTCTTGAGAATAAATTGACTTGGGAAGAATTTGAAAAGCTCTCCATAGAGAAATATTTGTCTAAGCATTATTATGATGGAAAGGAAAATAAGTTCTATGAACTCAAGATGGGGAAAATAACAGATGATGAATATGTCACCAAGTTCCTAGAACTATTAAGGTATGTGCCATATCTCAAGGATGAGAAAGATAAGATCCAAATATTTATTAATGGGTTTTTTTTTTTCTCGGTAAAACTATTCTATTATATACAAAAGCAGAGTACAAATACATTCAAACTGTCTAGAAGATCCAGCTGCCTGGAAGAATGGCAGCATGGAACAGCCACTATCGCAAAAAGAAGAGGGCGAACCTGACCATTAGTCATTCCCACACAGGGGCGAGAGCAAACAGAAGAATAATCCCGCGTAGGGGAAATCAGAGATTTTGACACAGAGTATCCATCCAAATGTTAAAAAAACTGGCCTTGAACAGCAGTGTTGGCACAACGCCACATTGACACACTAACACAAAACATTTTGACACGAAGACAATGCCAAAAAGGAATACACAAAATCCATTCCGAGCAGCGTGACCTGAGACCCAGTAGCAGTTAATCTTCCGGAATCTCCTCCACAATTCTGCACCAACCATATTCCTCAGCTTCCTGAGCTTGGACCTCCTTCGCAGCAGTCATTTCGGGCTCTATCTGGACGTCCTCCTTCTGAATGTGTGATCTTTCCATTGCCTTCCCCGGGTCTGCAGAGGGCGTCTCCATAGCCTTCGCGACATTAACTGGTGAGGTAAACTCTTGTTGTGCACTGGTTTCGCCCTTGTCTTGGGCTTCATCTATGAATAGCACTGAGACATGGGCGTTGATCCAGGGGCAATTCAAAGGGCTGTTGAAGGTGAAGACTGCTGAACCGAAAAAAGGCGAGGACGAAGACCCAGGAGAGCTGGCTTCCAGGTGTTGATTCTGCCTCAGAAAGCTAGCACCTCCCGCATGAGGGCAATGGCAGTGGCAGTGGCAGTGAGGAAAGGTCTCCACCTAGACGGAAGGGCGTGAGGACCCTCCTCAGTTGGACCCTCGACGACTTAGCATTCGTTGTCGAGGCCTAACCATATTAACAGGGCTGGGCAGAGCCAAATTGGGATGCAGAAAGCCGAGAGAATCGAAAACAGGCTGGGTGTTCAAACCATAGCTTAAACTCAACAGCACCAGAGGTGGCAGAAGAACCCCAAACCAAACCTAAATGAACATGGTTGCACCTGTGCTGCCATCGTTAATATTACCACTGCCCTTGCCTCAAAGCACACCCGCCATTAATATGGTCTTCATGATTGCCGAGGAGCCGAGCCCTGTTGCGCAGTCGAAAATGGACGGAGCGTAAATGCTCCTTTGATGCCGTCCTTTGTAACTTAACCACAGCCGCCGAGAATGTCCCTCTCCTCCAGCGTACAGGTCACCTCTGCGCATGGCGGGCAGGTGGCCTCCCCTGCACACCCGTCCCATCACTTTACTAATGCCTCTCAGCACCCGCATCCGGGGGATTTATTAATGGGTTGTTAATGACATTCAAAGATAAAATTGAGTTGTTGTTACCACAAACTCTAAAGGATGCTATTAAGAAGTTGAAGCACTGCTATGAGCAAGCCAAACGCAGGCCTGAAAACAAAAGTAACTGGAAAGAAAAGAACAGTGTGGGACAGAAGAAGAATTGGCCTAAGAGGAGTTTAGAGAAGAGGGAAGGTAAGCCATCAACCCATAGGAACCAATTTTAGCAGAAATCCAACATTGTTGTTAAGAGACATATGTAGCAACCAACAAAAAAGCAGGTCAATTTTGAAGGACGAGAGCCATTAAAGTTTTGGACATGTGATGAAAACCATATAAAAAGATATTATCCACATCAACAAAATTATGGACCAAATATTCACAGTGTCCAAGAATCTTGAACAATGGGTGAGGTAGCTCAAAGTATGCCTAGAATTTATGTAGAAATGGATAGCCGTCAAGAAAACCACCATGCATCCATCATTGAGATGGAAGATAAGTTGCATAACCAAATTGTTTCTATTTTAATTGATATAGGTTCCAATTACAACTATATTAGCCCAAATCTTGTTGGAAAACGCAATTTGGGTGAGGATTTGCATGAAGAACCATGGTTGATTCAATTGGAAACCGAAACCAAAAGAAGAATTAATTACTGGGTGAGGTCATGTACATTTGAGCTCAGTGGCATGCCTACAAAATCACTTTTAAATGTATTTTCATTGGTTGCATACAACATATTATTGGGCATGGACTGGTTGTATTTGCATAGAACCAAAGTGGACTATTGTTAAAAGGAAATTGAATGCTTAGATGAGTTGGGAGAAGAATAGTGTTGCAAGGAAAGAGAGCCTACATCAGTGAGGTTGATCACAAATATGCAAGCCAAGTTCAGTAGGATAAAGGAATGTCTGTTGTTTACAGTACATGTTTCTAGTAATGAGAAAGATGGTGGTGATAGTGAGAATGAGGAAAGTGAACAACTGAAAAAGTACCCTATTTTGTAGCAATATGCAAATGTCTTTCCAGTGGAGGTTCATGGATTACCTCCTCATAGAGAGATATTTCTTTATTGATTTGGTACCTGGAGTGACACTAACATCCAAGACACAATACATGATGACTACCCCTGAGTTGGTGGAGTTGAAATTACAACTAAAGGAGATGTTGGACAAAGGCTACATAAGGCCAAGTATGTCTCCGTGGGGAGAACTTGTATTGTTTGTAAAGAAGAAGGATGGAACACTTAGATTATGAATTGATTACATGAAGTTAAATAAGGTGACCATCAAGAATAGGTACCCATTCCTAAGGATTGGTGATCTCTTTGATAAGTTCATGGGAGAAACAATCTTCTCCAAGATTGACTTGATGTCAGGGTATCATCAAGTAAGGATCAAGGATGAGGACATTCATAAAACTACTTTCAGGACAAGATATGGGCATTATTATTTTGTAGTGGTGCCCTTTGGGCTTACTAATGCCCCTGCCACATTCATGCGCTTAATGAATAGTGTGTTGCGTCCCTATTTGGACAAGCTTGTTACTTTTTTTGTTGTTGACATCATGGTGCACTAAGAGACAAAGGGAGAGCATGAAAATCACCTAGTTGCAATGCTACAATTGTTGAGGGATCACAAGCTTTATGCAAAGCTTAGCAAGTGTGATTTGTTCCAATAACATATACACTATTTGGGGCACAATATCCAAGGAAGGAATATCAGTTGATCCAAAGAAGATCAAAGACATAATGGAGTGGCCAACCCCAAAGACTGTGGATGAGATCAGATCATTCATGGGATTTGCAAGTTATTACAAAAGATTCATCAGAAATTTCTCCAAGATAGGCCATCATATCACGATGTTGCAGAGAAAAGGAAAGAGATTTGAGTGGATTTCTCAATGTGCATAAATATTTGAGCAATTAAAACAATTGCACACAAATGCACCAGTGTTGAGAATTACAAATCTTGACAAGGATTTTGTGGTGTGCACATATGCCTGCAAGGAAAGACTTGGTGGAGTATTAATATAGGAAGCGAAGGTGGTATGCTATGAATCAAGGAAATTAAATGAACATGAGGTGAATGATGTAACTCATGATTTAGAGTTAGTGGCCATCATTCATGCTTTGAAAATATGGAGGCATTACTTACTTGGCAAAAATTTTATACTCATTACAGGCCATGGTGGGATCAAGTACTTGATCAGGCAACCCATGTTGAATGTTAGGAAAGAAAGATGGTTGGACACGCTTAGTGATCCAAGTGGCTCTAGACACAGGCAGAAGTCCCTGAGGACTCAGAAAGCGTCAAAATTCAAAGTGGCCAAATTGTTCCAAAACTAGCACCAAATCGAAGTGCTCATCACTCTGATACCACAACTTAATCCGAGTTGACTCAACTCCTGGATTTAACCAAGATCTTTTACTTTCATGATGTTGTTAGAATTACATTTAAAATAGCATAAGTGAACATATATGCATGTTGTAATGAAAAAGGATCATGACAAGAATCAACAACATGAAACACAAGACGTTGATCATGGAGTTTGTCCAGGAGGGACTACGTCTCCGGGCCCCAATGTCAAGATGATGTAGGCCGCTGCATTAAGTGCTGTCAACAGTGATGACGTACATGGGTGGTGACGTCGCTATCATACAAAGAAAATGCCCTCACATAGGAGTGGCTCCACGAGATGTTCCACTACAGGAACTCTCATGCACAAAAAGGACTCCTATCAATATGACATAAACCCATGCATGATGATAATCAGCATCCCGCCAACATGGCATCAAAGGGATCCCAATGCAAACATAGATGGCAACACATGAGTATCCCATCAACATGACGACAAAGGGATCTCAAACAAAACATGATGAATCATGACAACAAGTACATCCCACAGATGATTCCGTGTCACACCAAGCAGGAATCATGAAACAAGTAAGAAAACAAGATCCCACATCAAACATCAAACAAGGATCTATGCAGCACAATGCATCTCATAGCAAAAGGAAGTACATGAACGCACTACATCTACCTCACATCCTGGGGCCATCTGAAGAGAAGGATATCAAATTGCTGGATCTGGCCGTACCATCAATCTCATGGTGTCGAATCTCATGGAAATGGTTGTTCACACATGAATGCTGACATTTTCACTCCACTTTGAAAAGTGGCTGAAAATGAAATGATCAAATGGAAAACCGGATTGCACCATCAAATTTGTGGCATTGAATAGGGTAAAAACAACTGTCAAAATTTTGAATTCTGAGAAAGTGGAAATCTAAGGCTACAAGAATCTTTTAGATTCCCCTAGATTCCTTAAAGATTCCCTCCTCTGGGTCATCTAAAGATCTGCTACTCAGATCAAAATTTTGCCTGTGTCATCAGGTTTGTGTCATTGAGAGGTGTAGGATTGACATAAAGTTTGTCCACTTTGGACACTGGCAAAATTTTGCCCTCCTGAGAATTTTGCTCAATCAAGGTTCCACCTGCAAAAATTAATAATAAAAAAAACGTTGTCTCAATTTCCATGCCACGCCTTCCTTGATTTCTATGCTCAGGGTGGATCCCCTCTGCACTGCCACACCTCTGTATCATCTCTCTCTCCCTTCGTTGGTCACATTGTGTAAGAGGGTTTACATACAAACTGGAGTGCAGACTTTACCAAGTGTACCCACTTGACATGTTGGTTCGCGGGCGATAATTAAAGGTTTGTTGTTGGCAAAGGTTTTGGGTTCCATACCCACTCCCACCTATTTTAATATGGCACGCATTTAGTTATGGTCCACACACATTTTTTTTGGTACACGACACATTATGTTTGAATGGGCTGGTGTGATAAGGTGTGGAACCCTTACATTTAAATGGGGTTGTTGGTTGTATTAATGGGCAGAAGGTTGGGCCGCCCATGGAGCGGGCCGTCCACATGGCTAGGCGGGTTCGATTCCCGCCAACCCATGTTTATATATGCATATTTGTTTAGTGGGTGGGGGCGTGGGCTGAGTCAACCGGAGGTGGCCTACTCATAGCCCATATAAAATGTATTATTATATATAATAAATATAATATATATAATATTATATATAGAAAAAAGGAAGAAACGTTCGCGGCTAGGGGAGAGAGATCCGAGATCGACTCCGGAGATGGACTCGGCTGTTCACGTTCCCTGTTTCTTGGGTACCCTAGAGGGCCTGTTGAAGCATGGAGGAACTAGGGCCAACGTTGAGCGTCCGCCACTGCAACCACCTGTACAAGAGATCTCAGATCTAAACGAACCCCCTGTCCGCCAAGATCTAGAAAATTCTGGAAACACCCAGAAGATAAGGATCGCCGACAATTTTTGGGGTAAAATAAACAGTTGGAACGGCCATACGTTAGGCTGCCTACAGGCCATAGCTGGAAACGAGAACAAGCTTAACAAGGAAGCGGTCTTCAGCAATTATGGAACTCGCAGGATGGAAAATCGAAGACCCTGTATAAGGTATGGAGGAAAAACTCTTTTTATTGATAATTAGAAAGCTGTTCTGTTTATTGTTGGCGTAGATCTGGCTTCCTTTCCACCACGGAGCCCTGCATGGGAGTCATTCCCATCTCTCCACGGCACCCTGTTCAGATCGAACCGTGGACAATCAGATCTAGACTTTGTTAAGGTATATCGACCCTATTTTACCCAGATTCAGGGGAATACGCTCAGATCAAGATCTGGGCTCTTTGAATCAGATCCCCGCATGGCAGATCGGTCCCGTATGATAAATCGGACACAGCACCTGTCAGACCTGGACATCCATCCATTGATAGGGGACATGCAAAAGCCACAGAACAAAATCTCTGCATCGGATCCATCGAGTACCAGAGATGGAACTCCGGCAAGAAGATTCCAAGTATTCGTAAAACTACCTGAAGGAAAATCGAAATTTATCTGGGTAAAAGAATCGGATACTATCAAGCAAGTGCAGGAGAGGATCATGAAACAACTATGTTTCCCCATCAGATCACAAAAACTGATATATCAAGGCAGATCTCTTCAAGATACAAAATATCTTTGGGAATACCAGATAGAACCCCTGTCAACAATCATACTCAATCTGAGAATGAGAGGGGGAGCATCTGTCAATGGCAGAAATAATAACAGAGCTGAAGGGAGTGGTACAAGCGCAGGGAAAAAACCAAGTAATACCTCCTTCAAAGACATCCTACAAGGGAAAAATAAAGAAGGAACAACACCAAATCAAACAGGGATGGATGCCAGGCCATATATTGTGGAACAGCTGGATCATACCCCAGTATACAACATAGACACACCAGAAACAGAGGATTACTGTAATATTTATGAGAGGCAAGCAATAATATGCAGATTTAATAGCTTCTGGCCCAAACTAGTGGATTTATTCCACTGGATCTTCACAAACTGGACCTTGCAATGCGAAATACACCTCTGTTCCAAAGGATTTTTTAATAGTAAAATTCCTATCAGAAGCTGACAGGGACGTAGCAATACAGGAAGGACCTTGGTTCTGGGGATCTACTGGTCTCTTCATCACACCTTGGTTCCCTGAATTTGATGCAAATACAATGGTTGTTACCAAAATGCCAGTTTGGGTGCAACTACACAACCTCCCAATACATCTCTGGACTGATCAAGTACTAGCTGGAATTGGAAATACCATCGGACGCTTCATCAAATGGGACACACAACGATTGGAGGAAAGAATATTCACATATGCTCGAATATGTGTGGAGGTAGACCTCAGTAAAGGTCTGCCAGACCAGATACAGCTAAAGCATAGACAAAGGAGCTGGACACAAGGATTAGACTACGAAAATACTGCCTTCAGATGCCGAATATGTAGACAAATAGGACACCTACAAAACACATGTCCAGCAGCCAAAAAAGATAATCGAAGAAAGAAGAAAACAGAAAAACAAGTGAAGGGATGGCAATTTCCCCCACCTGTCTCAGATGACGAGGAGGAAGAAGAGATGGAGATTACAAATACCAATCAGCCCAGCCAAATGAACAAAGAACCAATAGCAGAAGACAAAATACCACAGGAACAAATAGAAACAACACAGGCAATTACAACAGTTACTATGGACATGGGTAGCAACAAACGACATCATATATCAGATTCGTCAGACTCTGATAAAGAAACCCCACAACCTGTGGTTGCATCTGCACTTGCTCTGATAAGTCCAACAGAGCCACAGGGGACTTGGAAAAAAGTTGAGAAGAAAAAGGGGCGAAAACTGTGACTTTCCCCCATGTACATAATCATATCTGCCTAACATGATATTTACTTGTTTTCGTACACCCTGCGCAGTGTTGATGGATCATTGCAACTTTTAAAAAAAGCACCATTTTTGACATTTGATTACAGCATATGCCGACAGGCATCTACAACATGTAATTTTTCAATATTAATGAAAGATTACGATTTTTCCAGTGGAAAAAAAAAAATATATATATATATATGGGGGTTGAGTCAACACGGATCACTTAGTGAGTTTGAATTTCATATTCAGTACATCAAAGGAAAAGAAAATAAGGTTTCCACTGCTCTTAGCAAAAAAATTCAAGAGAATCACATGGTAGTCATAAGTTCTTATAAAACAAACCTAGTAGAAAGGGTCAAAAATATAGGGCGACAAGATGGAAAATATCAGCAAATGAAAGAAAAAATGCTACAAGATGGTGGGGATGAGGGATATCACTTTAGTAATGATGGCCTAATAAAGTTCAAAAACATAATTTATGTGTTGAATAATGATGAATTGAGAGGTTCATAATGAAAGAGTTTCATGTCAAGCATTATTCAGGCCATCCAGAATATCAGAAGACCCTTACAACCATTAAAAAGTTATATTTTTTGCCAAATTTGAAGAAACAAGTGGTTGATTTTGTGGCTAAATGTATAGAATGCTAGCAAGTGAAGGTTGAATGCAAGCATCTAGCAGGACTATTGCAGCCTATTCCCATTCTGGAATGGAAGTGGGAGGTAATTTCTATGGATTTTATTACAGGTTTTCCTAGAACCTCTAGGAAACATGATGCATTCATGGTAATTATTGATAGATTGAGCAAGTTAGCTCACTTTGTGGCTATCAGATCCACTAGTTCAGCCAGTGAGGTGGCTCAAATCTTCATAAAAGAAATCGTGAGGCTACATGGTATCCCCAAGAAAATTATTTTAGACCGAGATGCTAAGTTCACTTCAAGGTTTTGGAAGGAACTATTTGCAAGTTTGGGGACAAAATTGGCATTTAGTACAACATATCATCCACGAATAAATGGGCAGATAGAGAGGATGAATAGGATCCTTGAAGACGTGTTGAGGATGTATGAATACATCAACCCAAGAAGTGGGAGAAGTACCTTCCACTTGTAGATTTTGCATGCAAGAATGAATACCAAGGGTCCATTAGAATGAGTCCATTTGAGGCACTGTATGGGAAGAGTTGCAATACTCCTGTCACTTAGAGTGATCTAGTGAATAGGGTCCTTGTTGGTCCTAATATGCTCAAGGAAATGAAGCAAAAAATTAAACTCATCAAACAAAATTTGAAAGTGGCACTTGATAGGCAAAAAAACTATGCATATCAGCATAGGGTGCACAAAGAGTTCCAAGTTGGAGAACATGTTTATCTAAGAATCAAACCCAAGAATAAATCCTTAAATATTGGGTCATGTGCCAATTTGGCACCATGGTATTGTGGGCCTTTTGAGATCTTTGAGGAGATCAAATCAGTGACCTATAGGCTGGCTTTACCTCCTTCAGTTAAATTTCATGTTTTTTTCCATGGTTCTTTGCTTAAAAGATATGTGAAGGATTATAATCATGTGATTGATTGGTTTATACTATAGGTGGAACCAAAGGGAGATTTCTATCTAGATCCATTGTGCATTCTAGACAGGGGGAGTCTCATGCTCGAGAACGAGCCCTAGAGAAAGTCAAAGTGTAGTGAAAGCACTTTGGACTAGAGGAAGCCGCATGGGAAATGGCTGATGCCTTGAAAGCTAATTATCCTTTTATGTTTGTTGATTAAAGAAAATGTTTGTATGATTGTAAATACTATATAGAAATGTGTATATAAAGCTCCATAAAAAAATATGTTAGATCTAAGACTTTTGTGATCCATAATGTAGATATTAGCGTTTTGGATTAATCACATTGTTAGTATTTGGTTGATGTTTTGAACCAACTAATGTGGTTCATCCTTAGGAAAAGGTGAGAAATCAATCGATCTGAGGGAATAAATAACATGGATCCATCATTTCCCAGAGTTAGCCGTTGAAAATTAACCATTGGTAAATTAGTTAATATAATATATCATGATTATTAATATTTTTCTAGTAAACCTTTAACTCTAGTTTTTTATATAATTTATCATTGCTATACTTCTATTGAAGGGTAATAAGCTATCCTCTAACAAATAATGGTCATATAAAATTGATAATATTAATAAAATATCTTATTATAACATGTGATAATAAATAATTATTAAAATATATTGAAATAAAATATTTTAAATTGAATTATTCCTTAAGAGCTAGTTTCAACCAAATATATTTTATTTAATAAGTCAAACCCTACTAAATAATATTATATAAATGGTATTATTAAATATATTTTATATAAATCGATAATATTTAAATATAATATTTTATATTTAATTATTCCATAACAGCTAGTTTTTAACTAAATATAATATTAATTCTTAAATAATATTTTACTTTCCCTATTAACTAATTTACCAATGGCTAACTATGGGAAATGATGCATCCGTGCTATTAATTCCCTCATATCGATTGATTCTTCATCTTGTCATGAGGATGAACCACATTAGTTGATTCGAAATGGCGACCAAATCCTAACAATGTGATTAATCCGAAAAACAATATGTATTTGTATTTTTTTTTGTGTTGCATACGAGCAGAAAGAACACCAAGGGTAGTTTTCCCTCAAGTAGCAGTGGTCTATGATAGCCCCAACCATGGTGCTCTCATGAAAATAAATTGTAAATATTTTTACTAAAAAATAAAAATTAAAAAGGGAATTGGGTCAAGGGACACAAATTCCAGAGTTGAGAAGGAGGTTGCTTGCTTGGGATCAATGAGGTTTCTTGTGCAAATATTTGAACTGGTTTTGGACAACCATTAAATTCTAGTTGGTGATTTTTAATGAGCTGATCAAGAATTAAATTAGGCTACAAAATAAGTACACAGGTCCATGTCACCTTGCAGAACGTTCACAAGGAAGATAGGGCCAAATTTATGAAGGATGACAGTGCTGATAGTAAGGACATGAAGTCAATTCCTATGCAAAATAGTAAACAACATAATAAAAGAGGGCATGATAACTCATCTAAGGGTGATTACAAAGAGAAGGGAGCTAGACTTCATGGAAGAATTCCCACAAACAAAGAACTACAAAAGAAGAGGAGGAATAATAAGGAAAGCTACAGAGTAGAAGAGAAGAGAAGGCAATGAACAAAATTCGGTTGGCAATATTGGTATACAAATGGTTTCTCCTTGGTGACGAGCAATGCTTTTAGAGTCCCTATAAATCCAGAGGGTGGAGATGGTATTTATTTAGATTCCCTCAGTGGTGTGGGTGTATGATTTTTTCCTTGGATTCCCCTAAGTGGGTAGAACCACTATGTTTTATTTAAAGGGTGGAGATTTACTCTCTGGATTCCCTTGGAATTTTTGGGTTGGAGGCAATTAGCCTCTGGATTCCCTATGTTTTTTTTGACTACTGAGTGGCTAGTGGGTGGAAGAAGGAAATCCTCTAGAGTGCATGTTTCATCTAGAAATTGATGCTTGATCCTTGAAGAAAGCCCTTCAGTATCGAGAATCTGGCTCGGGGACGGCAGTTGCAAGTGAGATTGGCTACAACTCTCTACGGTTGGGTGGAGAGTCCTTGTTCCAAACTAAGTTGCTCAAATCTTACAAGATAAGTATCCTTGTGTATTTGCAATGCCAATGAATATGTGTTTCATTTCTGAGATTGAATCCATGTCTATATGTGCAATGAACATGTATGTTGCATGTTAGGTCCCTATAATACTAGTGATTACCCCATTACTATTGTAGTTGTACCCTTATTAATATTGTTGTGCCCCTATTGTCCCCATATTGTTATTATTGTGCCCCATAGAATCCCTTTATTGTTATTTTTGTGGCTTTATATTATTATTGTTAGGTTGGATGGGTTATATTGTGACTCCTTAGACTCCTATATATAGAAAGGAGGTTTTTTCATTTGAATCATCAAAGAATTGTTCATTTATGTAATGTAAAGGAGGTTGCCCCCTCGAAGAGGCTGAATTCTAAGGTGTTCATCTATCCTTTCTATCTTTTTGTGAGTTGGTTTCACAACAGTCTCCCCTGTGAGAGCCCTCTACTGACAAAGATATCACCTCTTTTTTCCATTTTCTTCCTAGATAAAATATTTATAAATATAAAATGTCTGAACATAATATTCACACAGGACATCTGGCCCAATAATCTATATTAACTCACAACTAAGTTAAATACTTTTGACATTTACACAAGCCAACTTGCAAAAAAACCAAGTCATAGAAAATATCCTAACAACAACAAAATTCCTGATTCTTCCAAGCTGAGGACACTTGGATTTACGTAAAAATTCCTAATTTATCTTTTATACAAATTTACATTGGGAAAATTATATGGCCTTATTAGTTCTAGAAAAAAATATTTTTCTAGGGTTTGATGGCCATGCATCACACGTGCCTTTATGAAAAAATATATGATCTCTTGATCATATGTCTTTGAATATGTGTAGTCCTCCTAGAACCAAAAAATTATGTTATTGGTGTCCATTGGACCAGTCGCCTAGATAACTTCCAATTGTCTTCAATCTTCGAGGATCTTGTATATGTTTGTGTTGTTGTCACACACATACTTCTCTAAGTAAATATATTACAGTCAACCATATGTTGTAGCTGACTGATTGCTCTCCTTTATTATACCATTTCTTAGGCACCTTTCTGATCAAGATCCCTAATTCCTCCTCTTTGATGGCCAACTAACTCCCTTGTTAGGCCAAACTATTTTTCAACAACACCTTAAAAAACTTCATGGCTTCAACTCCCATCCATTCTTCGTCTCCATTGTTTTCATTAACAAAATACAAAATATTGTTAATTGGACAATGCTATTTCGCTTTCGATATAGGTCTCTTCCATGTTCTCCTTGGATGAAAATGAAATAAATATGTTCTTTCATGGGATAAATATAACTCGTGCTTCCCTTCCTCTCCTTCTTGTGGAAACATTTTCTACCCTCTTTCTAAAATCCCAACAATCCTCCCATCATACTCTCTTTCCAAAAATAGCACAATGGTTGGATACCATTGTATAGTTGTCTCCTCGATGCAACTTCCATGAAATTCATTTCCATGTCCAAAAAAATCTATTCTTCTAGCAAGATAGGTTTGTACTATTCCTGTCAAGATATTGGGCATAGTATCCTTCAACCAAATTAAGACCTTCTTGTTATCTTTGTCTTTAACCAGCTAACTTTGGTCACCTTCTTCTTAGCGATGTTTTGGATTCTTGAAAAAATCTTCTTCCTTTAGAACAATAATCAAGTATTTTCCACCATTTGTTAGATTCTCCTTCTCTTGGTTTCCTTATTTTCGACAATATTTTGGATGCCTGCAATCTTCTTCTTCCTTTGGAACAGTTTTCAAGTATTGCCCACCATCTATTAAATTCCTCATCTGTCAATCTCTTTGGAGAAAAGTTTCTTTCTACTCATCCTTTTGGATGATATGCCCAACCTTGGGTACTACAAAATATGCATTCACATAGATTATATTAGTTTTAAGAGCATGAGGCATTTTTTTCCTCCTTTATCCTTCCCTCTTCTGGTGTATTTTATGACATATGGTTGTCTCGTCCTCTCCTACGAAATATTTCAAGCTTGGTCCTCCTTCCACACCTTTGTAAGGTACTTTTTCATTCTCCTAATTCCTTATGACAATTGTAGATATTTGTGCTTTCTGTTCATTTCAGATGCCTATACCCATAACAAAAAATATCATAATTAAAATTTTAAGGCTCTCTATCATCATTTGTTCACATATATCCAACCTAGCTTAAACCTTTCTCCGATATCATCAGATTCCCATGTTATCTCATTTCACATTATTCTTATTCCCTAAGAGTTGCAAAACTCCTACTCAATGTTGCTTGATATGTATCCCTCTAAGTTTTGTAGTCATACCTCTCATCTACTCCTTTCTCCAATTCCATTTTTCCATGTTAAATGTGCATACTTAGATCCATTATCCTTTATTGTAGGGAATTTAACTCACAAAATTGAACAAAAATATTTTGAAGTAGGATTGGAGACTTCATCTAAGCTTCATCCTCCATCAACCATTCTTCTTCTCAAATTATGCCTACATTTCTTTTAGCAACACAATTTCATTATCATGCTCCATGATCACCTCACTTGAAATTTGTGTAGCATCTACCTCACCCAATTACAATGATGATCCTCTTAGAACCATCTTCTTGCCTTTATATCTTAAAGGAAAAATTATATTCTCCCCTTAATTCATGAAATTTTTCAATGATTTTCCACCTTCATGACCTTCACATGAAAAAAGCTAATTAGTTTAAAAAATGTGAGGCTCTTCAGCATCTATTGAGGCTTCTGGCATCACCTATTGTTATGGAAATTTTCCATCATCCATGAGACTTTATGCCAGCCACTTCTCTTCATCCTCATCATCTTCTTCACTCCATTTTATAATAGTCTTTTAGGGTCGTTATTTTCACTCAACATAATGTTTCTCATATTTCATCATGGAAGTTTTTGATAACCATTTACAACACTGCTTCTCTTCTTGATTTTAGTTTTGACAAGTATTTTTTGTGCCTTATACTCTATACTAGATATTTTTTTCCATGCCTTTGGTCTCAATTGACATAAAACACACGACCTTTAAAAACAAAATTCCATCTAGCCTCTTCTAGTATATCTACTATCACCTTTTCTTATTGACCTTCCATGAGAGCTTCATCAAGTGTCTCATCAAAGTCTTCTAATTGTAGCTTCCTTGATTACATTAGACTACCAATTCAATCCATGAGACTTTTAGTCAATCTCTCTTCCACATATTTCCCATCTCCAAGGATCGTTCCTTACTCAATTCCACAATGGTGAACTTCCTTCTCAAGCTCAATTGTTATGAGCTCTTCTTCCTTTAATTGAGGACTCAACATGTGCTTCGTCTCCCCCCTTTATTTTAGGCTATAGGATTTTTTCTCTTAAAATACTTTTTTTTGAAAAGAAATTGGACCCTACTCCTTAGGTCTCATATCTGCCTCTAGTCTTCTCTTTATAACAACATCTTCACCATATTGAGTCTCTTCTTTAACTCAGTTATCTCCTTTTCAAATTTCTCTTGAATTATGCCATTACCTTGATACTCTTCACCCTTTTAATATGGATTATGTTAGAACCCTAACTATGGACATCAATAGCCATCTTCTTTCCTCCCCTCCTATTCTTACTTTCCCATTGTGAGTTGCATTCAAGCCCTTCTAAAAATTCTTCTCTATCACTTGTCTATGAATACCTAAGTTGCTTCTTCTTAGTCTGGGATATTGGTATTCCTTTAGCTCCCTCCTCCAAAATATTTTGAGAATTCCTTACTCTCCTATGTCTTATGCACTGCTACTCACCTCTTCAGAACCTCTCTTGTTCCCTCCTATGGAGGACTTCAAATCTCAATTGGAACACTTCCCTACTTTTCATCTTTTCTGTTGTAAGGATTCTTGAGAATGTGCCTTTTAGAACACTATCATTTCTCTTCTATAGTCTTAATTATTGTAGTCAAGTATTTGATGTGGACCCTAATTATCTTCATTATTCAGAGGTATTGCCACATTGGACCAAATTTCATAATGTGGCGGCAATGTTGCCCATTTATGTGCACTGCTAAGGGGGTTTCGGTGGACGAACATTATTCTTTAGAGTGCCCCAGTGGCGGGGGATCAAGGGTAGCACCCCCAAAGCCAAAAATAGATGTAAAATTGACTTCTAAAATGTTTTAATTTCATAGTCAATCTGGGCTATTCATTAGACAAAAATCTAACGGTAGAAGTTATGTTTAATTTAGGGTATTTTTCCCTAGAAGGAAACACCTTGCTATATATGAGGGAATTGTATTGCAGCTATGTAGATGTGTATTCTTGTTGGGCATGCAATCCCCCCACAACATGTTTTGGGGCTCAAAGCCTAATTTTTGGTCAAATAATCTCGTAAGACTCTGTGAATTGCATGCGCAGAGTGTGAAATGTACATTGAGTCATAGCGTTGTCTGCCCTGAGTTTTGTAATGTAATGTAATGTCATGTTGACCTACCCATGGTCTACGGACCATGGGATTATATAAATAAGAGTGAGGCTCTAAGTTGTAAGATATAGAGGAGGAGATGGAAGGATGAATATGATGATCTAGTAGTGGATATAGAAGAAGTATAAGTGTCTTAGGTCATAGTAGTTGGAAGAGGCTTTGAAGTTGAGTGTGCAGAGGCCTAGAAGAATCTACAAATGAGCGCGCAGACTCTTGCAGCTCAGTACGCAGGGTCGAGTCGAGTTTGTAACCCAAGAAGAATAATAGAGAGAATTTTGATTCTAAATACTATGTATCTATTTTTGCATGATTTTTCATGTATTTATATTGTTTGTTTTATCACATGCACTTATATAAATACTGAACAATGTTAAATATAATTGGGCTCATATATATAAGTTAAGTAATCAGATAATCTCAAGTTAATATTAAGGAACTTGGCTAATAAAAAGGATCGCGCCTCGAATAGTGTTGCGCGAAGGCAACATTGCAGGCTGCGAGGTACATATAGGTGCACGTAGAAACGTACGCATAGGGTCAAAACGTGGACCACCAAAAACCATCAAACATCTCTAGGGTGTGGAAACCTAGTTCTAGCACTCTTCCATACTACTTCGGGTGAGACCTCAGTCTGCACTTTGTGGACTGTTTTCGAAAGGGCTAGTAGTACTGGAATTTGCTTGGATAAATCATCTCTAAACTTGGGTCAGTCCCCTATAATCCAACAAATGGTTCCATTATCGAGATTGGGATCTGCATAAGGGATGTCTGATGTCCTGTCAGTGGAATCCAACAAAGAAAGAAATTGAAGGGCTGTTGGACAAGAAGGTTCACGAGTTCGGGGTGTAGGAAAACAGAAATCCATGAGTATCTAAGGAATAATCATTGGAACACTACCTATATATGAAAGTGCACTAAATTTTCTTTACATCCTTTCCTTTTGCGTTGTATGAGTGGATTGCGAAGCTAGAAAACAGTTAGTGAAGGTGTAGGCTTGACAAACCAATCTCGTGGACTCTAGAATTAGGGCCCAGACTAGAAGCGTCAGGAGATAAGATCGTGCGAGCTGTGGACCATTGGATCGATTGAATTATATGAGGATTTATCACTGAGTTCACGATAGATACGACCATCAAATATAGTGAGGCTGAGCGATGCTTCCTCAAAGGACCACGACGTAAGTATATTAAATATTTTAAAACTTGGATTAAGATGATATCGTGTGAAAAGCAGGTTATGTGAATAAATTAATGTTTGGGACTACGCGAGGTAGGAAGATATATAGAAGTGAAGGTAGTGAAGAATTAGAAACTAGTCCCTTAATTTCACCCTCGCGAGAAAGCAAGGAAGAGCTCACGAAAGTTTCTCCAAGTAGCATAATCAATCTGATAAGGCAACGAATTCCTTGTTTACCACCTCCACCTACACCGCCATCCATCTCACCGTCCTCACCTCCATCTCCACCCACCCCACCTCAGCCACCACCACAGTTCAGTATGGCAAGTGCGATAAAACTACCGGTATTCAGAGGAGGAGGGAATGAAGATTCAGACAAATTCTGGTTCATGGTAAGGGCAGTATGGGAAGCACAAGGAGTCGTGGATGATAATATCAAGAAGGCTACACTGGTAGGCACATTGCAGGATCTCGCATTAATATGGTAAATTAAGCATTCTAATGACCATCCAAACATGAGAATCATGGAAATCCAGACCGTGTTGAACAGGGAATTTAATAGGCCAAAGTCAGAAACACAATCAATTATTGGGTTTAAGGAGATCCCAATTCTCCTGAGTGAGACCCCATGGGATCTGCACCAATGACTAAAGAGTATGATTTGCAAGGCAAACATGACTTTGATGGATGGACAACACTAGACATGGTTTGTAGTGTCACTAACACTGCATTTAAGGACAACATTGTCACAACAAATGATTTCCACCCCGGGCGAAGCTTTGGAGATGGAAATGAGATTGCATGAGACCCCTATACAAGATCCTAGCTTGGAAGTACAAAAAATCCATGTGCAATTGCAAAATCTATGTCTTGAGATGTAGAGTTTGAAACAAGACATGACACCTAGGCCAGAGGCACGTAAAGAGGTATGGTGCATAAAATGCAAAAGCCAGTGGCATGAGAAGGACCATTATCGAGTGTTCACGAATTACTTGGCAGGAGGAGGGCTAATGCGTTAAGACCTGAGGCACAAGAATGACCAAGTGCGATGTTTGCACCATGTGTGTGATCTGTCAAATAGGAGGAAAACACACTATGAATAATTGTCATCTACTACAAAAGTATACACAAACATCCTAGCAATCGTTTTGTAATTTCTACAGGTCGGTAGGCCATGATGAATGCACCTACAAAAGCTATGAACTAATGATGGATCTGACTCCTACCTATAGGGTGAAGACCAAAACACAAGCCCTCGACCCAAATGTAGGGGTGGCACGCTGGATTTCAGGGACACGGATGAGGTTGAGGTGGAATGGGACCAAGAAGGGATCACAAAAAACTAATTTGTTACAATTGCTGAGGGCTTGAGTACTATGCCTACGATTGTACAAAGTTGACAAGGACATCATGTTTGTACTGCACTCAATTTGATCATGAGGTAGAAGATTGCCCTACACTGATAGTGAGGCTGCGTGAACAAGGGGTACTCCAGCCTCCTCCATCTCAGAATTTCTAGATGATAAGGTCTGAGATGTGCGAACAAGACCCAAATGTAAACATGATTCTCAAGAGTGGTATGACCACTTACGATGATAAAGGTAAGCAGTCAGAAGAAAGTGTGTGATTTCAGAAGGCTCCTACAAAGAAACCCGAATTTGATTTAGAATGCACGAAGGAGACGTTCATGGAAGCTAAGAAGAGCTTCAGGGAGGCCTCCACTTCAGGTAGTAAGGATCAATTAGAACCAGGGATGGTTCCTTCAATGCTCACTACATTTCTAGAGACATGCATGAAATTTCTACGTGACAGCAAGGCACTAAAAGGACTACAGAACTTATCACTAGGTGCATGGGGTCATGAGAACCACGCGTGGTCAGGAAACTTGGAAAGCATGCCTTGTGCACAGGAATGGAAATGTGGTTGACCATGAAAATCAACAAGTATGAAATGGTTCAAGTAATCCCGGATCTCACATTGGACATGAATGTACTGCCGAAACAAACATGGGAGTGCATGGGCAGACCCATGCTACAATGGTCTCCTATTCAGTTGTGAATGGTGAACCAACATAGATTCTTGCCCATGGGAAGATTGCAGGGGGTAATGGTTGATATTGAAGGTGCAAGCACATAGGCGGATTTTGAAGTGATAGAGATTGTCGATGACAACAATCCCTATCCTGTGCTACTAGCAATAGACTGGGCCACCGATATGAATAGAGTCATAAATTTGAAGAAGCATAAAATGATTTTTGAGAAAAAGTCACTACGTGTAGTAGTACCGCTAAATCTAGCCGAAGGAGCATGATACACTGAATCGGTGCACGACGATGATAGTGATGACAATCTTGATTACATCTACAATATAACTGTGCGAGAACAAGATTGGGTGAATCTGACTGTAGACGGAAGGATTTCATGGGGGCATGAAATATCCTGCTCTTCGGATTCAGAGGAAGAAGTAGAGTGATGGCAGAATCAGTTGTGCAAAGTAACAACTCTTAATTGCAACATGATGGTTAGATCACTACGCTGCATGACAATAGAGGTAAGGGATCTGCCTATATATGATGTGTTGACAATGGTGGATTAATTACTGAACAAATTTGAAAGCGCAGTACCGGAATATCAATGGTTCATTGCTCTAGAATGGGCACTATGCATGATGCACGCAAGATGGTGGGTTATACATCAGGGAAATTTTGAGGACTGGCATGGATGAAAAAGGATGATGCACGTATGATTTGGGAAACCATATATATGGCTAGTAGATAAATATGACAGACAGGATGATCCATGTACATTACGAGCGGATGGGATTTTTTGCGTGAAGGATTTTTGTTAACTTTCACATTTGAAGATCATTGGTGGGATATTGTTGATGATATGCTACAGATAGTAAAACAAGTTATCTTCAAAATACCCTAGGAGATAATGGAAATACTTTAGCCAGAATGAGTGACACAACTGAGCTACATGCAGGAGTGTTATAATGTAAATGTTGAGGAGGATCATGAGGACCCACGAAATATTAACAGTCTAGAAATGGAAGGTTGTCACGAGGTTCGAGGACCATCGATTAAGGATCCCAACATCCCCGCGCCACTAAAAACAAAGCAGGTAAGCAATGGAAGGGAGGTGTTGCCAAAGTACGCAACATTTCGGGATTATTGGGATGATGTCATCGTGGATAAGGTCGCTCAGTTATTGCATGAATACCAAGACTTGTTCTCAACAAAAATTATGGACTGAAAAGGGATTGTTGGTGACTTGGGGATGATGAAGGTCACCCTAAAACCCATCGTGAATCCAGTAAAGTAGCGGCATTACCACTTGAATCTGAAATATAAAGAAAAGGTCCATGAAGAATTAGACAAAATGCTCGTAGCCAAAATTATTAAGCCAGTGGATGAATCCGACTGGGTAAGTCCCATGGTAGTATAGGAGAAAAAGCAGAAGGGTGAAATAAGAATATGCTTGGACCTTAGGAATCTAAACGATGCCTATGTACATAATCCATTCCTAACACCATTCACAAATGAACAAATGGAGAATGTTGGTGGCCAGGAAGTATACTCATTCACGGATGTGTTCTGAGGGTACCATCAAATCAAGATCATGCCAGATGATAGGAGCAAAACGATCTTCGCAATAGAATGGGGCTACTTTCAATATATCATTATGCCGTTTGGACTAAAGAACGCGCCAACCATATTTTCTAGAATCATTGTGGATGCATTAAAATAATACATCAACAAGTTTTGGGAGGTCTATCTGGATGATTGGATTGTCTTTGGATTAGTTAAGCACCATGTAGCAAGCTTACGCTTGATGCTGGACACTTGCCGGCAACACCAAATTGCATTGAACCTTAAGAAGTGCACATTTCTTGTTCCCTTTGGAAACCTACTAGGACATGTGGTCTACAAACAAGGACTCATGGTGGACCGTGTGAAGATTGTTGTTATTCTAAATTTGCAAGCATCGCGAAGTGTTAAACAAATGTGCACTACTTTGGGACACACTGGGTACTATAGGAAGTTCATGAAAAGTTATGCCCAAATAATAGCACCAATGGAGAAGCTATTGAAAAGATGTTACATATTGCTGGAATAATGATTGCATGAAGAGTTTGGATGTCTTGAAGGGGAAACTAGCCTCTGCTCCAATCTTGGTCTTCCCAAAATGTGATGTGGAATTTCATGTACATGTTGATGCATCACGTAATGCACTAGGAGTCATACTCACACAGGAGGGCGTAGAGGGCGTGGATCACTTGATCACATTTGCAAGTCAGAGATTTTCCAAAGTAGAAAAGAACTATTCCTCCACCAAGTGTGAGGGGTTAGTGATGGCATACATGCTCCAAAAATACTGACATTATTTACTAAGAGGAAATTTCAAGATGTATACTGACCATTCCGCATTGAAATACTTGATGAATAAGCCTGTGTTAGGGCGTGCATATGAAGATGGCTCTCATTGATCCAAGAATATGATTTTAAGGTCATCGTCAAGCTGGGATGCCTGAACGCAGGACCAAATCACTTGTCACAAATTGAGACAGGTGAGGAACCAACAAATTTGGGAGAGGGACTACGTGATGCATAACTCTTTGCAGTGTTTGTTGCGAATGGACACCTCAAAGATATAATCCATTTTCTAACAATAGGGACCACACCAAACGAATTCTTAGTCCAACAGAAGAAGGAATTGGTGGTGTGCATGGTGGAATTTTCTATCATCACAGGGCACCTATACAAAATGGGCAATGATGAGATGTTGCCCAGATACGTACCTAAATTTGAACGAGGTAAGATCCTTGCAAAAGCACATGGGGGCACAGCAAGAGGACACTATGTAGGACATGCGACTACACAAAAGATTCTTCGGGCAGGGTTATGGTGGCTAACCTTGCACCAGGAATCGAAAGGGTGCTGTAAGGTGTGCAACATATGTTAGAGCACTGGAAAACCATTGCGGATGGATGAGATGCCATTAAATCCACAAATGACACTACAACCAATTGAAGAATGGGCAATCGACATTGTGGGACTGATCAAACCTTATAGAAATATGGGCAGGCTTTAGGTCATAACTACAATGGATAATTTGATGCAATGGGCAAAAGCGCAACCAGTCAAAAACTGCACAGTTGCTATGGCTATGAAGTTTTTGTTCGAAAATGTGTTGACCCAATTTGGCTATCCGAAAACCTTAATGACTGATTGCAGAACACATTTCTTGAGTGAAACCATCAGTGTGCTCACAGAAGAGTTTTAGGTGTATCATCAGAAAAGTACACCATACCACCCAGAAGCTAATGGGACAGTAGAGGCATTTAACAAAATATTGGAGACTGCGCTGACCAAAGTGTGCAACATGCAGTGAAATGAGTGGGACCTACACATACCTGTCATACTATGGGCTTACAGGACAGTGTGCAAGAAATTAATGGGACGGACACCTTTCCAATTATTCTATAGCTTGGAAGTTGTCATGGTGATGGAATAAATTGTACCTAGTCTGTGAATGTCAGTGCTCACAAGCATGATGGACTCCGAAGCTTTAGAATAAAGGCTTGCATAACTAGGAGAACTCAAGGAAGAACAGTTTCTAGTAGGATGATGTTTTATTCCAAATACTATGTATCTCTTTTTGTATGATGTTTTATGCATTTATACTATTTTGTTTATCGCGCACACTTATATAAATACTGAACAATGTTAAGTAGAATTGGGCTCATATAGATAAGTTAAGTAATTGGATAATCTTAGGTTAATAGTAAGGAATTTGGGCAATAACATGGATCGCGCCTCGAATAGGGCTGTGCGAAGGCAGCATTATAGGCTGCGAGGTACGAATAGGTGCGCATAATGATGTGCACACAGGGTCAAACAGCGGACCACCCAAAACCATCAAACATCTCTAGGGTGCAGAAACCTGGCTCTAGCACCCTCCCATACTACTTTGGTTGAGACCTCAGTCTGCGCTCCATGGACTGTTGTCGAAAGGGCCAGTAGTACTAGGATTTGTTTGGATAATCATCTTTGAACATGGGTGAGGCCCCTATAAGCCAACAATTCTGAGTGAGAAAGAGAGATCCGATTGTTTGAGAGTGAATAGGGAATTACAATGGATCTACTGTAGGTTGTATCTCTTCATTTTGCTGGATAATATAAAAGGAAGGACTAGCCATTTCTCCATGGACATAGCCCAAATTTAATGAACCATGTATATTTGTGTCTCTCTTGTTTTATGTATCTTTTGTGTTTATATTTCTATAATATTTTTTGTGATCCATTTCTCTGTAATATATAATTTTCTAACAATCAACATCTTCCTCTATTGTTTCTACCTACAAACCTACTACTTCTCCATTTCTTGAATATGAATATCTCACTATTTTCCAACTTTGTTCCTTCGCTAGAAATATGTTCCTCTATACTATTTTATGAGTCTTTTTCCTTCAAAATATTCTTCTTTATCTCTTCTTTTGAACTTGTTATCTATTTTCTCTTGGGTTGAGTTCTTATTCTCATCTATCTCTTCCTCCTCTATGACCAATCCCTTCAATTCATTTATTTGAAATTTGTCTTCAACCTTCTCTATCTATGTCTTCAGGTTCTTAATTTCCTAATTCTTAAGGTCACTCCCTCTTCCTTATATGCTTGCTAATCTCAAACATCCTCCATATTAATCATATCCAATGAGCTTATGTTCTCTTATACCACTGTGATGCGACGTCCATTGGTGGTTCCCCCTTAAAATCCCACATCTTTGGTCTTATGTTTTTTAATGCAACATTCACTATGAGGGTGGGTTTCTTATTTGTTAATTTTTAATGTACCTTGGACAACTGGTTTCCCATGGTTTAGTCTCTACCTAGGGAAAAGTGTCAAAAATTATTATTTTCCCAAGTGTGACTTTATAAAGTGAAAGTGACTTTATAAGTGGTAAAGTCAATGTTAAATTATAAACAGAAAAGTGACTTTAGACATAATGTATAATGCGGGTACTTTATTTAATATGTGAGTTAAAAAATAGAAAGTGAGAATTAAATGCATATTCATTCTCATCCCCTGATCTAAATGAATCTAAGCCATTAGATCTTACGGTTGTCCAAAGGTCATTTAGGGAAACAAAAGGGGGAAAAGAAAAGAGAGTCTGCATTCATTCTTCATGAGCAGATTGGAGAAATAAGGCTAAGAGCTGGAAAAATGTTTTGAAGGAGAAATTTGTTGCAATAATCTAAAGGAGTGATTTCTGGGCAAATATGGGGACCAAAATTGAGGCATAAAAGACAACATAAGGTACAATGTGAACAACATTGAATGTTCTGAGCTATGTGTCATTCGAGAAAAGTTTTTGAAAAAAATAAAGAAATAAAAGAAAGTCTGTACAGTAGTACGAAAATCCATATACTACAGTTTTTACAGTCATATCCGTATAGTACATATTTTTAGTGTCAAGTGGGCCTGAAAATCATGGAAAATTGGGCACAATTTTCAATGAGTTTTGGGCTAAAGAGATAAGTTATATTTTTCTGGTTTGTTTTGTCTGCAAATGTATTTTTCCTAAACTTGAAAGGTAAATAAATTTGAAGAGCTCGCTAATAGGTTTTGCCTAGGTCTAAGTCAAAAAAAAAAAATATGTGTATTTTTATGTGTATTGCTGGTCTGTTTATGTTGACATTTTTTTCCAACATGTGTTGATAGTCACATGTGTTTTAATACAAAAATTTCATTTCCAGAATTCTATATGTTGAATGTATATTTATTGGAAAGGGAGTGATAAGATGAAATTAAAATCGGTTTGGGATTATAGGAAAAAACTTTTAGTCATCAAATTTCAACATGGTATCAACAGTAGAAGTTGAAAATTGCAGTTTGAGCAACAAATAGTAGTTTGGGACAACAAACAATGGTTTGGATAACAAACTAAATTTTTGGACAGAAAACTCAGTTTGAAAAACAAACTAATATTTTGGGACAGCAAGGTGAAATTTCACATAGACTGAACTTTTGGACAATAAGATGTGATGGAAAGTTCATTTCTCCATTTTCTTGGTTTGGTAAATTTTGGACAACAATCATGGCCATGTTCTTAAGGATAGAGGACAGACTGCATGGGATATCCAACTATGCCATTTGGAAGGACAAAATTCAGACAATGTTTGAGGAGACAACAGTTTGGGACATAGTGTGGCAAGTGGTTTTACCTCCTACTATTGTAGATGAACTTGCTGAATTGACAAAATATAATGAAAAGGTGAAAAGAATTTTGATGGACAGTTTGAAGGATCATGTGGTTCCTTAGCTGAGAGGAAACACATATGCATATCAGATTTGGACAACTCTAACCACTCTCTATCAGAGTACCAATGAGAGTAGGAAGATGGTACTCAAAGAACAATTGAAGAACATCAGGATGACAGAGGCTGAAAGTGTATTTCATTATCTTGGAAAGGTCAAACAAGTAAGTGATGATTTGACTATTATTGGTGAGGCAGTTTCACCCACAGAGTTAGCTAGGATAGTTGTACCGGGACTTCCTAAGTCTTGGCAAGTCTTTGGAGATGATTTTACCTCTAGGGATATTCTTCCTAATTTGGACAAATTTTGGGATGATTTTGTGTATCATGAGATACAAAAGACTCACAATGGAAGATGAGGAGGATATAGCCTTGACATCCACGAGGACGAAATAAGGGAAGGCCAAGAAAGGAGCCTCATCATATGGGGCTAAGGGAAAGGAGAAGAAGAAGAAAAAAGATACAAATATGTCCAAAGTAAAATTTTGGGCATGTCAAAATATTGGACACTATGTTGCTACGTGTCCTAAGAGGAAGAAAAAGGGGAAGAAGGGTACTGTAGATTCAGCAGACGTGGAGTAGTTTGCTTCACATTTTGACTAGGACATTGCATTTACTACTTGTACATCTAGTAGGAGTACATCATCTGATGTGTGGTACATAGACAATGGGGCTTCTTGACATATGAAAGGTGCATGGGATTTCTTTTCAGATCTTGTAGAGAAGGCACTTGATATTGAGATTGTACTAGGAGATGGCCGCACTACGAGAGTTGTTGGTGTAGGGACTGTGACCTTTGAAAGGGTTCCTTTGCCTCCTTTGAAGGTCATGGATGTTTTGTATGTTACAGGGATGAAGAAGAAATTTATTTCTATGTTTCCTATGGAGAAGAAGGGGTTTGATGTCACTTTCTCAAAAGGGTAGGCATTGATGCATCCTAGGGGAGCTTCCATCACTTCGGCCAAAGTGATTGGAGTCCACTATGGGAAACTCTATAATTTTAGTTTTTAGTTGGGAGGAGCATTAGTGAGTAGCACATCTGGTAGTACTCACACTAGTACCACCAACAATAGAGACTTATGCAAGTTATGTCACTAGAGGATGGTGTATATGCATCATGCAGCTTTGAGAGTACTAAGGGAGATCACTACTGGAGTTCCTGATTTCAGTTTTGCGCATTATGAGGTTTGTAAAGGGTTTTCTTTGGTAAAGTAGACCAAGTAACCATTCCCAACAAGCAGCAACAAATCTATAGGTATGCTAGACTTTATTCATACTAATCTTAGTAGTTGTATGTCTCATGGGTCTCTGGGTGGTTATGAGTATTATGTTATATTCATTGATGACTACTCTAGGACGACTTGGATATATTTTCTAAAGACCAAGGTTGAGGTCATCAGGTGCTTTAAATAGTTCAAATCTCTTATGAAAAAGTAGACAGGTAGTAGTATTTAGGTCTTGAGGCCAGAAAATGGTGGTGATTACACCGATGGTGGGTTTTCTAACTTCTATGCACAGGATGGCATTAGGAGAGATTTCACGATTCCTTACAACCCCCAGTAGAATGGGGTGTCTGAAAGGAATAATAGAGCTATTGTTGGGGCTGCTAGAGTGATGATTCATGATCAAGGGTTGCCTTTGTTTTTGTGGGATGAGGAATGCAATATTGGTGTTTATCTTCAGTATAGGAGACCTCATAGAGTACTGGGAAAGATTGCTCTGGTGGAGGCTTTCACTGGAGATAAGCCTCATCTAGGACATATTTGTATCTTCGGATGTCTCACATATTGTTATATCCCCATGGAGTAGAGGATGAAGCTTGAATCCATGGCACATAAGGGTATCTTTATGGGCTACAACAATACTTTGGAGGCCTATCAGATCTTCATTCCTTCTAAAAGGAGAGTTGTTATTAGGAGGGATGTGAAGCTTGAGGATGAGGGCCTATTCGAGATCACAAGAGTATGATGGGAAAGATTCAAAAACTTCTCCATAATAGGGAGGTCAAGAATAGGGAGCAAGACCTCAGTGTTCGGGATCAACTAGTACAATAGTCACTTCAGTGTGAGTGACATCCGGATCACCAGTGGTGAGTTCACCGAGCACTTTTTTAGGGATTACACTGGTATAGAGTTCACATGGCACTTCATCTAAGATAGGCATAGGTGCTAGTACAAGTTCTTTGAGGATAGATGCTAGTACAGGCACACCAGGGTCAGTTGGTAGACCTTTAGGTTCACCAGACTGTGGGGCAAAGGATGAGGTTCCCTATGGGGAAGCTTCCTTAGGGAAGAGGAGGCCAAAGTGGCTTCAAGACACCTTAAAGGAAGTAGAGCCTGTTGGTCCTATGAAGAGGGTGAACAAGGAGAGTGTGCCACCTGAGTGATTTTGCAGTTACGTAGCCAAGGCTACCAACATTTGTTGACTTTGAGCCTACTTGCTATGAAGAGGCTTCCTTCCAAGAGCTATGGAAAGAGGCTATGATGGAGGAGTATGTCTTTATCATTAAGAACAATGTCTAAGAAGTGGTGGCTAAACCTTAGGGCAAGTGAGTTGTGATTTCGAGGTGGCTCTACAAGATCAAGCATGTTGTGGATGGTAGCATTGAGAAGTTCAAAATAAGGTTTGTGGCTAGAGGGTTTTCATAGATAGAGGGAGTTGACTATGATGATACCTTCAATCCCATAACTTAGTATACTTCTATCTGATCCATTATTTCTATTGCTGGAGAAATGGGTTTGCAGATCAGTCATATGGGTATGAAGACCTCATTTCTGGATAGAGTTATAGAGGACAAGGTGTATGTTGAGCACCCACAGGGCTTTGAGGTACTTGGGTGGGAAACCCATGTATGCAAGTTTAGGTGAGCACTCTATGGAATTAAGCAAGCTTCGAGAGCTTGGTACTCAAGGATTGAAACTTACTTGCAGCAAATGGGTTTCACATAAAGTGATGCATATCCAAACGTATAATACATTGTTGTAGGGGCTGATCGACTCATTCTTTTGTTGTATGTTGATGACTCGTTCATTACTAGGAGAATGAGACTTATTAGTGGTTGTAAGGAGGATCGTTCTATGGAGTTTGAGATGAAGGACATTGGGCTGATGCCTTACTTTTTCGGGCTTGAGATGTCATAGGAGGAGGGGCATATCCTTCTAGGGTAGGGGTAGTATGTTGTGGATGTGTTGAGAAGATTTCACATGGAAGACTGTAGACCAATGTCTACACCTATGATGAGTGACTAGAAGAATCTTCATGCTTCATATTCTAGTTTCGTGGATCCCACATTTTATAGGTAGCTTATTGGGTCCTTGATGTATCTGGTCAAGAGTAGGCCAGATATATGCTTTGCAGTGAACACACTTAGCCAGTTCATGGTTGAGCCCAGAAGGGTGCATTGGGTAGATGCAAAGAACATTCTTCACTACGTGTAGGGGACTATTGATTATGGTCTATACTATACACGATAAAATGGAGTGGGGTTGGAAGGTTACACAGATGTAGATTGGGCAAGTTGTGCTTTTGATAGAAAAAGCACTTCAAGGTGTTCCTTCAAATTGGGTTCGGTAGTTCTTTCGTGGTCCACTCAAAAGAAAAAGTCAGTTGCTTTGAGCTCTTCTAAGGCTGAGTATATGGCTGGTAGCCAATCTAGTTATGAGGCCATCTGGCTTCACAAGTTGATGTATGACCTATTTGATCAGGAGTTGAGATATATGGTTATTCACTGTGATAATTAGAGTTGTATTAAACTTATGGAGAATCCAGTGTTTCATGATAGGTCAAAACACATTGAGATCATATATCATTTCATCAGGGGCTATGTTTCGAGAGGTGTAATGAAGCCGAAGTATATATCAACAAATGAGCAAGTGGCCGATGTTCTCATGAAGACCTTGCTAATAGGCAAGCATGTCCATTTCAGGAACAAGATGGGCATGGTAAGAAACACTTTCATCGGTAACAGGGAGTGTTGATTTTTAATTTAACTTGGATAAGTGATTTCCCATGGGTTAGTCTCTACCTAGGGAAAATTGTCCAAAAAAATTCTCCTCCTAAGTCTAACTTTATAAAGTGAAAGTGACTTTATATGTGGTCAAGTCAATGTTAAATTATAAAGTGAAAATTGAGTTTGGACATAAAGTACAATGAGGGTACTTTATTTAATGGGTGAGTTAGAAAATAGAAAGTGAGAATTAAATGCACATTTATTCACATCCCTTGATCTAAATGAATATGAGCCATTAGATCATAAGGTTGCTGAATTGTCATTTAGGGAAACAAAAGGGGGAAAAGAAAAGAGAGATTGCATTCATTCTTCATTATAAGATTGGAGAAAGGAGGCTGAGAGGAGGAGAAAAGTTACGAAGGAGAAATTTGTTGTAGCAAGCTGAAGGAGTGCTTTATGCACAAAGTTGGGCACAAAAATCAAGGCATAGAAGATAGAAGAAGTTACAATGCAAAAAACATTGAATGTTGTGAGCTACACACTGTTAGAGATAAGATTTTGAGAAAAAAATATATGTATTCAAAAAGAAAAATCCATACAGTCTGTATAGCAGTACGGAAATATGTACATCCCATACGGAATCCATATAGTATAGTCTGTATAGTCATATATGTACAATGCATATTTTTACATTCAAGTGGGCATAAGAATTGAGGAAAGCTGGGCACAATTTTCAACAGTTTTGGGCTGAGGAGGTAAGTTGTATTTTGTTGTTTTGTTTTGTCTTCAAATGTATTTTTATTGAACTTGAAAGATAAATAAATTTAAAGAGCTCTCTAATAGATTTTCCTCGGAGAAGATTGAAGGGGTTTTTCTTGGGTCTATGTTGACCAAAATTCTATGTGCATTTCTATATTTGTTGTTTCTCTGTTTATGACCATATTTATTTTCGTCATGTGTTGGAAGTCCCATGTGTTTTACTCTAAAAATTTCCTTTCCAGAATTGTTTATGTTGAATGCATGTCTATGGGGAAGGGACTTTAACTAAATGCGTGTAATAAGGTGAAATTAAAACTAGGTTGGGATTGCAAAAAACGTTTTTTAGTCATAAAATTTCAACATTATTTAAAAAATCAAATCAAAACCCCTTCTCTTTAGCCCCCTTTTATCCTTTTTAATAAGCATAAACCAAACTTAAACCAAATTGAGGTGAACACAGTAGTAAATTTTCAGGGTTGTCACTCAATTAAATCCCTAAACAAATTCTTGGGTGGCTCCACCACAAGTCAGGTTCATGACTACATCCACACTCACTACATCAATTGGTTGAGTTCTTCATCCAACTTTCAATTAGTTTCTTCCCAAATATGCTTCCATCCAAACTAAGACTTGTTTTTGAGATTTTCAAAGTTCGATTTTGATTAAGGTAGATATTGGTGGCCACCCACATATTCCACCTAGACTTCTAGCCAGTTTCATCTATTTCCTTGTTTATTTCATCATTTATTACTTTTAGCAATTTTTCGGGTTGTGAACTTTCGAAGCAGTTTTGACCCCGTAAACGATGATGCTTTTTTTTTTTTTTTTTTTTTTTCTTTTTTTTTTTTTTTTTTTTTTTTTTTTTTTTTTTAGCAATAGCCCTATACTTGTGGCCAGCGACCTACAAAAGATCCTATAGTACTAAGAGAGACCTTTCCAATAAGGTATTATACATGCCAAATGGAGATAATATGACCAAGTTATGACCCTAAGAAGTTTGTTGCCCAACTGACGCTAACGAGGCCCACAAACTCTTGGCATTACATCTCCTAGGGTTAGGGCTTTGGTTGCTTAGGGTTTTCCCTTGTTGTTCAATAATAAATAGGCCCTTGTGCCTCATTGTAACATAATTCAAAGGCATATATCCACCGCATCTCTTCTCAAAGATAACCTACCATCGCCCCAGCTAGGTTATTTCTGTTTTGTTTGTAAACATATTTTAGTATTTTTATATTAATGAAATGAAGTATTATTTCTGTTGCATCTATGTATTTTCGGTTATATTTGTAATTTTTTTGTGTTCCTATTTAAGTTTGGATTAGTGGTATCATATTGATCTTCTCTTTCTCTGTTTTTCTTTTCATGTCCCCCACGAGGTCAAAGTATAAGGAGTTAGGGTTCAAACTCATTGAACCTTTGCAAGACCAACCTCGCAAACCCTGATGGACTCCCATGTGTAGGAGATCCTTTCAAAATATTTCTCAAGGAAGCTCTTGAGTGACAGAGGAACGCAATGATGGATAACTTTTCTCAAATGCTCGAACAACTACCCATAGGCAACAAATCTTCATCTAGCAACCACTCTAGAGGTGCCACCCCTTTTAAGGTACAAGTTAACCTTGATATTCCCATATTTGATATCTAGATAAATGTAGACACTGTAGATAAATGGATGAATTTGTTGGAAGGATATTTTTTAGTTCATGAATTTTCCAATTAGGAAATGATTACCTTTTCACTTCTCAAATCCACCCCACATGTCAAGGACTAGCGGGAAACATATTGTAAACAAAAGGATGAGAGGGAATCCTCATTGTTTTCAACTGCACCTATTTGGGATTCCATCTAAGATGCCATAAAGGAACAATATTACCCTGTTAGTAGCTATGTAGGTAAATACATAAAGTGGACCACACTATAGAAGGGAAGGGAACAAGATGTGCCATAGTTCAGAAATCGCCTCCATACCCTATGCATGAAGTTGGGTCTCAAGGATTTTGAGATCCATTTGGTACTCAAGTACCATGGTTTTCTACAAAAGTACATCCAGGACAAGATGGAGCTTTTGGACATCTCCTCGCTCATCGCAACATACCAATACACTGACAAGATTGAGCAGAAGTTTAAATAGAAGAAGAAAGACTTTGGATCTACGAATCCAAAGCAAGGAAAGGCACCCTAAAACCATAAAGAAGAGGCCAAAACCAAAGTGGGGTGACCCACAAAAACCTGTCGAAGCCATAAGAAAAGAATAACACCATGAAGACAAACAAGCACATGATAAAATGGTGTGAGTTCCACAAGAGATCCACTCACAACACAATTGAGTGTCAGGCCAAATAGTCACTAATCGTGGAACTGAAGGCTTATGATTCAGATGCTTGTTTTGACTCTGAGTCAGATCCCGGGAAGGGGAATGACAAAGGGAAGAAAATCATTGACATGGAGCCTAGTTACACTGTGGCCAACAAAAAGATCTAGAAGAACGAGCTTGAAGATCCAAAGGAGGGGGAACACCTCTTCCCATATGTGGGTGAAGGGTTATCTGTTCTAGTTCATTGTTGACAACGAGAGCCAAAAGAACCTCATTTTAGTAGAGGTCATGAAGCGATTGGCCCTACCAATGACAACACATCCACAACCGTACACCATCAGGTGGCTTAACCCGAGAAGAGATCTCCACGTCATCTAGTAATGTCGCCTTTCCTAGAGCATCAAGCCCATCCTGGATGAGGTAATATGTGATGTATTATTAGGAAAAACATACTTGTGGAAGCAAACATGTTGTATATGAGTCTATACTTTGCTATGTGATTATTACTTTGGTTAATACGTTGTATAGAATACCAGAGGTAGCCTCACATACCAAAATCTCTTTCATCGATGCAAAGAAATGCAATAAGATGATTTCCTAGACTAGGAAATTTATTTTCCTTATGATTCACCCTTAAGGAAAGAAGAAGGTTGTATCCATGAATTCCAAATAGGGATCCTGTACACAACGACAACAGATGGACAAGGCCATGGAGGAGTACATAGACATTTTTGCCTCACCTACATGGGTACCTCTACACTGTGAAGTCAAGCACTCCATCAATCTGACCCTAGACATGCCGCTACCCAATGGAGCGATGTATCGATGGTCTATTATAGAGAACGATGAGATGAAGAGGCAGATTCAAGAGCTATTGTAGAAATGTCACATCAATCCAAGCTCATCACCTTGTGGGAGCTCGATTGTATTCATACCGAAGAAGGATGGGACATAGAAGATCTGTATTGACTATTGGGCACTAAACAAGATCATTATATGGAATAAGTATCCAATCCCATGCATTAATGACCTTCTAGACTAGCTGAAAGGGTCCAAATATTTCAGTGATATTAACTTGAAGTCTAGTTATAACCAAGTGCCCATTGAACCCTCCGATGTGTGGAAGACTGCCTTCAAATCCAAGGAGGCCTTTTCGAATGGTTTGTCATGCCTTTTTGGTTGGCAAATTCCCCCGAAACCTTCATGGGATAGATGGATGAAATGTTGCAACCCTTCACCAATGCGTTCACGGTGATGTGTTTATATGAAATATTAATACTGGTCCAGAGTTATGAAAAGCACCTCCATAATACCTGACAAGTCCTTCAAACCCTACGATAACACAAGTTAAGTTCTAATATGGAGAAATTCACTTTTGGCAGGACCTAGGTTCAATATCTGGGGTACATGATCGATGATCAGGGTGTTCATGTGGACCTAGAAAAGATACAAGTCATTCGAGATTGGCCACCCCCAACCACTCTAACAAAGCTCTGCAAATTTCTGGGTCTTGCCAATTTCTACCACAGTTTCGTGTTGGGGTCTTGCCATATCACTTGTCCTTTAAGTCAAGTCACCAAGGGAGAAGAAAGATAATTTTATTTTGGTCTGAAACCTAAGAAAAGGCAATTTTCAAGTTGAAGCATCACCTATGCTCTGCACCACTCCTCACATTACCAAACCTGTAACAACCATTTGAGATTGAGACAAATTCCTCTAGCTATGTTATTGGTGCAATTCTTACTCAGCAGAGGCATCAAGTGGCTTACCACAGTGATAAACTTTCAGGCACTGTCCGAAAGTATCCCAGTTATGGAAAATAAATATATTCCATTGTGAAGACTTGCCATTAATGGAAGCATTATATTATGGGGAAGGAAACAGTCATCAAGACAAAGCACTGACCCTTGCAGTTCATACAGACATAAGGGAAGCTGCAAAATGATCGCCATGAGAAATGGTAAATGTACCTGCAACAAATACATTCAACCATTAAGTACAAGAAATGTAGCACCAACAATATTGCAGACTGCCTCAACTGACCACGAGTCATGGCGTTGATTACTCTGATCGACTCCTATGGACATGAGACTTTAGACTGGCTGCATGTTTACGAGAGTGATCCATAATTCAACAACACATACCTAACACTCCTAGAAGGGAAGAAAGTTTCAAATTTTTGCATTTGGGATGCACTCTTATGCCACCTCAGACACACCTTTTTTCCTTCAAGCGAGTGTGTCAGGATGATTTGGGAGGCACACTATAGTCGGGTCACTAGACATTTCAGAGTAGAGAAAATAGTGGAGGTACCACAAAATTATTTTTATTGGCCAAAACATCGTCATGATGTTGGGAAGTACATTAAATCCTACACCACCTATGCCATTTTGAAACTAACCATCAAGAAGAAAGCCTTATATACTCCTCTAGTCACTCCTAGTCGTCCTTGGGAATCTATCTTGATCGATTATATGTGGGGCATTGCTTCTACTAAGCACGAAAATGATTGTGTTTTCGTGGTTGTTAACAGATTCTATAAGATGCCCATCATGGCGGCCTGCAATAAGGGTATCACAACATAAGCCAATTCTAAGCTCTTCTTTGAGTGATGTGGGTACACTTTGGAATCCCATAGTCCATTATCTTAGGTCGGGACAACAAATTTGTAAGTGCATTTTGGTCAAGTCTATGGTCGATGCTCAATACCAAACTTACAAAGTCCATGATGTTCCACCCCAAGACTGATAACATTCATCAAGATGATTATCATAGAGATTGTACACATGTACAACTTGAAGCATCCACATAGATGGGATGAAAACCTCTCCTATGTCTAGCATAGCTACAATAGAGCTCTCCATAGCTCAAGGGGCCATAGCCCCTTTTAGGTAGGGTTGGGATTTTAGCCATTATTTCCCATTTAAGTGGCCATACCATATGCAGCTACTGAGGAATATTAAGCTGACGTCCAGTCTAAAGACAACAGGGATAAAAGCTTCATTGAGTGCATTCAACACGTCTGCCAGCGGGTCCATAATATATTGGATAGATCCAATGCTAATTACATTCAACGCCATGATCAACAATCAGTGTCACACAAGTTTGAGGTAGGTGAAAAAGTTTGGCTACATTTGCAGAAGGAGCACCTCACTAAATCCCACCACAAGATTTTCTTACTCTGATATGAGCCATGCACCATCACCAAGGTTCTAGGTGATAACACCTTCGAGCTTAGCATCCCACCGTTCCTTGGTCTACACTAAGTGTTTAATGTTGATCACCTTCGGCCATAATTTCCACCATTGCTGGACACATCTGACATTAAAAAACAACTCACACCAATAGAGCTCAACCCAGGCTGCATGGAACATGCCATAGTTGATCAGATCATGGACAAGCATATCAAGAACACCTGTGAACATAGGATATAGCTATATCAAGTTGTCAAAGCATGTCAACTCCTTCACTAATGCAGTTGGTTCAACAAGGACCACATTCAACAAAAATTTCATCACCTCATGGAGGCTCTGCACACAATTGACTCCATTTCTACCTAAGGGTGGAGGACTGATCCAGGTGCATATTGGTGGCAACCTGCCTATTCCACCCAGAACTCCAGTTGGTTTCATCCATTTCCTTGTTTATTTTAGTGTTTACTATTTTTAGCATTTTTTTGGGTCCTGAACTTTTTGAGTAGTTTTAACCCACTAAACAACATTTTTTTAGGTCTATAGTAGGCTCGTAACTGTAGGTAGGGCCCTACAGAAAATACTATATCATTCCGAGAGGCCTTTATAAAAAGGTATTGTATGTGTCAAATGGAGATAATATGACCAAGTTATGATCCCCAGAAGTTGGTTGCCCAACTAACCACAACAGGGACCACAAACTCCCTACATTACGGATCCTGGGTTTAGGGTTTTCCCTTATTTTTCAATAATAAATAGACCCTTGAGCTACCACATCTCTTTTGAGAGATCAAATACCATTGCTCGAGCTAGTTTTTACCATTCTATTTGGAAACATATTTCATTATTTTGATATTCATGAAATGAAATGTTGTTTCTGTTGCATCTCTATATTTATGGTTTTATTTGTAATTTGTTGTGTTGTGGTTTATGTTTGGATCAAGCTTTGTGTGGAATTTTTCCCACTACATGTTTATCTTTGACCTATCGAATGTTTCCAAGAATACTCCTATCTATTTGACATAGCCATGATTTCCATTTAACAACTCAACGAAGCTCAATTAAGTGAGTATTTCACAACTTAGTAGGAGGATGGAGGATTGACACTCCACTCAACTCATACTATCCATTATGGAGCACACATAATGGGATTTACACATAAATTTAATTCATGCATAGACTCACACAAAATCAAACTAACATTAAATGTTGTAAATAGGACCTAACAAACTATTACCCACACTGAAATGGAATTTCCCCATATTATACTTACCATATGCTCTCATCCAAATTCACACTCTTCTAGCTTTTCAGTTTTGTACTCCCAAAAGAACATACATAAGAAATTTTATGTTAGTATTAGGACCACAACACATCACAAGATAAGACTTCCATACATCGCAACAACCACTCATATTTCCTCGATGTTGTGTCTTTCCACCAAGTCCAATACAAATGCAAACAAAGGAAATAAGTCAAAAATAATTTTAATGAATATCATAATGCTTAGAATAAAAACATGTATTGGGAATTTTTTGTGGGTCAGTACCCACAACTCCTACTCTATTTGAGCTCTACAACTTGAGCTCGCCTCTCCTATATCTCTCCCATGAAAGTGCTCTACTAACCAAGATCTCTCCAATTTTTTGTTTTTTTCCTTTTTTTTTCCTATGTAAAATATTTACAAACATAAAGTATCCCAATAGAATAATCACCTGGAAAATCTACCCCAATAATGTAAACTAATTCACAACTTAGTTAGACACTTAATACATTTACATGGGCCCACTTGAGAAAAATACCAACTCATCCAAAATATCCTAGCATGCTAATAGTTCATCATTCTTCTAGGATTAGGACACTTGGTTTTAAATAAAAAAAAATCCTAATTTTTGTTTTACACAAATTTCAATTGGACAAATTCTATGGTGCCTTTGGGTTAAGTAAAAATGGTCTATCTAGGGGTTGATGCCCTTGCATCAGGTAGGCCTTTTAATTCTCATGGTTAATGTTTGATAATAAAATTGTACTCTTCTTTCATAATGTTAATCCATTTCTTATGATTCTTAGCCTGTTATAATTCAAAAAAATTATAGGTTGGCTCATTAATGCATAGTCCTTATAAATTATAGGCATCTAATTTTTTCATGTTTATCTCCTTGGTGCTACATTTATTTAGGGACTTCATTCATATCTTCTTGAATACAGAGAATATGGTCTCCTACTCATAGGATAAAATGGAAGGAAATAAGGGAATGCTATTAGAAGTACTCATCGTAGGAAGATAGTTTGTTATCCTCCACAATATCCCAAGGTTGAGAAAGAAGATTGACAGAGGCAAGCTCAGACCACTTAAGGGGTAGAAGCTAGCCCTTCCAAACCAAAGAGGGATCTCGATATGAACTCACATCCAATGATGAATGGAGTGGGAAAATATGTTAGGTTAGTTATGTTTCAGCTCTAGGATTTAAATATTTTAGGGTTTTGCTAGATCAAGAGTTAAAATCAAGAAACTAGGTGAAGTCCCAAGGGTTCAGTTGCAAGTGATATAAAGGAGTAGCGTAGGTATGAATTTGTGATATTTTAAGAGTTGTTTGATGTAGTGTAGGGTTGAAAAGATAAGAAAATCAAGATGATCATGTGAACCATGAATTCATCTATCAGAAGACTAAGTATAGAAATATGATTTCCAAACAAAACAAATCTTAATCATGAGAGTTATGTTTAATACCTCTGAGGAAAATTGTTGAAGAGCATAGATATGGAAAGGAGATGCATTTATCATTCATATAAGATATTAACAGAGGAACGACATTATCAAAAACTCATACAGAAGAATTCCTACATAATAGATGCAACTACCCTTTGATTTATTGTAAAAGTGTGATGAGACACAAGCTACAAGATTCCCACTCTCTGATGCCCAACCTTTTGTTTGACTGAAAAATAGATACATATAGACCAAAAAGAACTGACCCCATCTCAGGGGTCAAATCCATCAGTATAGGCACTGATCAAAATAATATCTCCAACAAGACCTAATGACTATGGAGGTTAACAAACTCTCCTCAAAATAGAAAAAAACTAATATATTTTACTTTAAATAATGATTAATGATGATGAATATACATAAAATTGACTCTAATAATACATATTTACCTTCATTTACATAAATTCATCTCACAACATGAGGAATTACATCATGAAATCCAAGTTTGACTGAAGAAAACTCGAAATTTGGAGTAACAGGTAAAAGTGCAGTGCCACCTGCAAGAGAGCACTGCCATCAGACATAAGTGCAAAACCAACTCTGAGGAGTTTATTAAAGGCCTTACGCTACTCCAAATTAAGCTCTGAATATACGAATGGAAATCTTGGGATGTCTAGTTGTCATTAGACACCTCAAGCAAGACAAATGGACAATCCAAGACCAAGAAACACTCATTAACCCACAACTATGCCAAAATCACAATGCCTAGTCCAGTAAGGTGGTAGAAAGTGGTATTTTGACCTGTTTTTGGGCATTGTTTTCAAACCTATTTGACAAAAAGGCACAAAACGTGGATATATGGCATGTATAGGTCATTATATATCCATTTATATAAACTTTTTGGCATTTGGAGGTCTGAAGAAAAAGCGCAACACCAAGGCGTTGTGTTTTTGGTTAAACTGTTCTTCTTGTTTATGCCAAAAGTCATAAAAAGTCAAAATTGTTCAAAATTTCTACAAAATTTCTTCAAGTTCTGTCCCTGAAGCTCTGAACTGAAATATCAAGTAAGGATGGAGGCCTTAGATAGCAAGTCAAGTTTATCTTTCTCTTTTTTTCTCCTTAGGGTTTTCCCTAACTTCTTTTTGAGCTACTTCATTCTGACATGGGAGACATTGTTTCTAGTATAGTAGTGCATGGCCATATGCCTATGAAATTTAGTGGCCCTATTCGCCATCTTAATGAACTTTTCCAAGTGGGAATTGACTATCAAGCCAATTTTCTCTATTTTCCTCAAAATTTTCTTCAATGGACTTGTTAATGTTTTGTTGCCTCGGTGGAGAGGATGTTTCAATGATTTTCTCTTCTTTCCTCTTCAAACCTCTTGTCTTAGGCATTCTAGGCTTGAGCTGAAATCTAGTGGATTCAATCGCTTCCAATTTTATCACTATTTTACCTTTGGCACCATCCTTCTTCAAATATTCTTTAGATTTATCAAGCAGAAGTTGCTTGACTTTGAGATGCTTGTTTTCTTGTTGAAAGAAAGAAATAAAAAAAGTTTCCTTAGACAAACTATTTTTCAGGTCTCTAATCTCAGCCTCTTTCTCTTGGATGATTTTCTCTGAACATTTGACCTCCTCATGCACTTATAAATTGGCCATATCAGTATCAAAATGAATATGCGCTTCTTCATCCAATGATGACGTAGAAGTTCTGCCCTAAGAGTTCCTATGATAAGGATGTGCTAGTCTTAGATCTCAACTATCCTCAAAAGAGTGCCATTTGTTATCGGAACGAAACCCACCCAAATAGCCCAACAAGTCATTCGGTTCTTGAGAGATTCAATATTCACAGAACACCAAGTAAGGAAGGTTATTACCATAAACCTAAATGTTCTTACTCTACACGATGATCGGTAGTTGAAACCCAAGATTGGGTTGATGAAAACATTGGGGTTCACTTCACAAGAGTTTGAAAATGCCATATCCCAACAACGCAGATTGCTTAATAGTAGTCTATAGAATATTACGTTGCCCAACGTCCAGTATCTTCAAAACCTGTTCGGATCATAGGCTGATGCCTCCAAAATTTTGAAATGGGCACCTGCGATTATGGTTTATAGTAACGGGCCTGATTTTTTCGACAAGAGAATGAAGCATTTGGCAAGTTTTGGCCTCCTGGAAGATGATATCAAGCAACTTGTTAGGAGGAAGCCAGTCACCCTATTGATTGCCACGGATAAGGTGCAGAAGATCATGGACCTTTTCATTCATACTGTAGGGCTTCCTGAAAAGTTTATTTTGTGACATGCTAATCTACTAAATTATAGTTTTGAAGGTAGAATCAAGCCTTGTTACAAGGTGTTTAAATCTATAAGTGCAATGCAACCTTCTAAGCATCTTCCTAGTTTCACTTTTGGGCTTATTTTATATGTGGAGTGCAGCCCTCATGCCACAAAGCTACTAGAAATTTACAATGGAAAGTCTATAGATATTGACATTATCAAATGACCTCGTCCTTTTCTAAAAGGCTAGAAATTTGAGGTTTCTAATTTGGTTAGGGTTGGATTGTGTTGCATTGCTCTTATTCAATGCGAAAGCAATTCAAGTACATTATCTGAGGGGTTATCAGTCTATTAGGATCCACTGTGATCACTTTAGCTTACGAGAATTGAGTATATATAGAAGATCATCATGTTGGGTCATGGCCCAATCAGTGTTCTCAATCAGAATCAAGAAGCATAATTGAAGGATACATACTCAGTTGTTTTACAATTGTGAAGAAATGACCTCTGTGGATGCATCAGGTAACACATTTTGATAGATGTAGAAAGAAACTCTAATCACGTTAGAATTTGTTGTTTTCCTGTAATTTTGCAACTATTATACTCTATTCTCTCCCTTTTGATTGTGACAAAGATAGATTTGAAATGTTTACATTGTTCAAGTCAAGGCTAACTTGTAAGATTTTTATATGATCAAATCCCGTCGGCAAATGTAATGACTTTTTAAATTCTTATATCCTTTACAATGTTACAAAATTGTTTGTTTCCTAACCAGCCATATCTTTACAAGTTAACAGAAATCAACACATTTTTAAATACGAGGTAAACATTGGATAGAAGCTATTTTCTATTGTCATGTTGAGTTCAATTTAAACAAGACTCCCGTGCGTACTTTCTCACTGTGCTTTGTCAAGTGTCTTTCTTTCTTTGTCTAGTAAAATAGTTCAGGGCAGTGATTTTTAATCTTGCTCCCAAAACCATTTCTAATGGTAGTAGGTGGGATCCACTTCAACCATGCCTATTGCAAAATAATACCCTAGTCACCACTCCAAGATATCATATTGCAATAATTTATGATGTGTGATTGCCTGTAGCACAAATCATTGGTGCCTTCCTTTGTCTGAACTCTCAATGTGGTTGGAGCATCACTTAACATTGCTCCTACAAGTATTCATAAGAAGTTTGTTCTCTTCTTCTTGCACCCTGCCTTCCAAAATGGCCATTTGTTCTCGATGAAACCCTACCTCTAGGGTCACTGGCATATTACATGACTCTCCACATGGTAGAAAGACAGGAACCATTGGTATTTTTTGTCTTATAGGATTCAAATTTGAAACTAATTATACATGTGATTTTGTTGTTTTCTTTATATAACTTTTAGTTTTCAGTGCAACAACTATAATAACCTAAACATCTGAGAGGATTTGTCACAACTGTTCAACCCTTAGTATGTTAGCAAGAGGCATTCTAGGAACCCAATGTAGATTAGAATGGGTAGACTCAGATTTTACAGGACTAGTTAGGGCAGGAGAAATCCTTCTCACTTCTAGTTCAAATTTGTTACTTTTAGTCCCTTATTGCTTGGTTGGTCTTTAGGGTTTCTTTTAAGATGTTGTGCAAGTTTAAGATAAGATTTTCCTTTTTATATTATTTGAAGTTTCCCCTGTCCAACACTAGTTGGGTCTTTTCTCAAAATACCTCATATCATCGTTTCTACCAAGGATTTTTCTTTACTAGCTACATTTGACCTATTTGTATTTTAAAATTATGTACCCTGTTTCAAACCATTCTTCTATAACCATTATTCTATAAACAAGGAAATTAAGTTCAATTACCTAAACTTTTGTTGCCATAACCAATTGAAGTCTTATGAAGATGATTTATCATTCTTTTTCACTTATCTCACATCATTAAAACAATATTTCTCTCCTCTCAACAACCCAAGAAACCTTCACAAGCTCATAAGGTCTCTAAAAAAAAACAAAACAAGTCCTAAAATCACAACCAACCACAAAATCATAAGCAAAACCCAACATCCCATTTTCTCCCTTCCCCCTTCCCTTTTATACCCTCCCTCTCTTCTCCATCTCAACCACCCCTCATTATTGTCATTAACTTCTCATCCATCCTTACAATTTACTTCTCTTCTCCCAAGTAAACCCAAGAGTACATTTGGAAATGTGACATGAATATAAAATTGGGAAATTAATGGGAGAGGACCATGTCTTCTCCCAAGTAAATCTTAAAGTACATTTGGGAGTGTGAGATGAATATATATATATATATATATATAAATGGAGAGGACTATGTCTTCTCGCAAGTAAGTGTGAGGGTAGATTGGGGA